>NW_023613567.1:0-51101 GCF_013339725.1 Rhipicephalus microplus
CTCTTATCGCCAAGCTTAGCCTGGAAATATTTTTGGTACCACATATTCCCCTGTATATTGCGCAGATGTTCACTGGAAAGAACATTCAAAGCTGATAACTCTGCGCAGGTACCGAAGCGTCAGTTGCTCGTTTTCCTATTCTGCTCGACAACTTTTTTCTGCCTATTGTTGCATGCGCAATTGACGTAGTGTGCTGCCGCATAAGAGTGGGCGATAACAAGGCGGCACGCATCGACTGCACCAGAGCTGAAGAGCGGTAAACTTCATCTTACTTATGTACGAAATGAGTCCCTGTTAACAGATGTTCATTAAACAATATTCAGTCATCGGAAGTTCGCTTAACTGATTGCAAATAGCGCATCGGGAAACTACTGGGGACTTTTGTAAGAGTTCGTATCCTGAAATATCTTTTACATCGATGTTTTTTCAAGTGAGAGTTCACTGCATTTATGTTTTAGGGAGACCCATTCGAAATAGGACGCGATTCTAAAAACTTCTCAAAGTCATCGGTAATTGTCACTCGCAGCAAATGCCATTTAACGAATTCGCTTGGTGCAAATCATGTGAATCCTTGGACAGCAATGACAACGTTAGTTCGAAGCGGGCGTTAAAAAACACCATCATGTTTATGCGCCCTATACGTAAACCACACAAACAAGGTACCACTGTATCTTGAAAAATAGCTTGCGTATTGTAAACGCCATCGCTTTTTCAGCATATACTGTGCATTATCATTTGAATCCCACTATTTCCGCTAAGCGCGCCATTCCACTAAGCTTGTTGAAATATAACAGTCTAATAATTTCGCTAGTTCACATGTCTAAGACACTTTGCAGATATGAACTTTTTGTTTTCCTTTCTCATTTTCAGGATTTAAAAGTTTTTGTAATTGGTATAAGGGATGGGGTATAGAGCTCTATAGGATATATGCTGTCAGTGGAATGCAGTGGCAGATCTGCAAGAGTGTGTGGTCGTTAAAAGTGATTGCCTCAATTCTCGCGAAACTCCTGCGTAAGCACCCCCTTCCTGAACTTTATTGATTTCCTTCGATATTCAAGTCGAGCTCATACGTACCGGCGTCTTAAGTTCGTTTCTATACACTAAAAGCCTAGAGCTGTGAAACGTGCCTATATCTGAAGCATGCCCGTTGCCAGGGATGTTATTAATTGTAGGGGGAGGGAGGGGAGCACAAGTTCATGGGAACGAATACACTGTATACTTTTGTTTTTTCCTCGCGGGAACACCCCTTTCATTCAAGTCTCAGGGGGGGGGGAGGCATTTAGTCATTTAACCTACGCTGGCTGCAGGCCTGATCTGAAGTATTGCAGTCCGTGAATTAATTGCACTAAACTTTGATAACTAATTGCAACTACAATATCAATTACAACAACTGAGCGATGGCACTTGTCTGAGCCCTTCTTAAAAGTGTTTATTGTGTGAGGAGCTGTTCTGTTAACACATATTACAGAAAAGAACAAAACAAGATCCTGTTTCTTTCTACGGTTTTACAGCAAGCGACCATCAAGCACCAGAAACGTGAGTCTGTGGGTAGTACGCTGGTGGCACAAGAATCTGTTGAGTAAATTACCAGAATGATGGAACGCTGTTATTTAAGTTTAGCTCGCAATGCAGGCCTAAGAGCAATAAATTACGCCCCCCTATGGAATTCCTTGTTTATCATAGTCGGAGTCTGCAAGCTCAAACATCTGCAGCAGTTCAGCTGGATTGCCATTCTCCGCTGCTATTTCGATGCTACCATAATCAATAATAAGAGCTGTGTTCAGCGGATGAGGCAGCAGCGCGATACACCCATTGATTGATGGGTTTGCTTCCATGCCTCTATAGCCTTTTTAATACTTATTGCTTATTTATTGAGGGTGCATAAATCATTTCGTGACAACCACCGAACACGTACGCACAGCTTTTGAACATCGTATTCAATATCACTCTTAATTTCAGCTTGTGCGTGCCTACTCGAAAGTGTCTCAGCTGATTTGTGCCACAACGGCATTCTCCGCTTTGTAACTAGGAAACTTTTATTATTCCTTTCAAATTACAAAATAGGTGTTGACGTTTCTTCAAAACACCGGGTGTTTCTTACCATGTATCTGAAAAGCACCGGAAAGAAAAAAATTCACAAAAAATAAATTAACATCTAGGCGGCGTTTACGTAAGCCCATTTACATAAGAGCAAGCATATCTGAGTATATGAGCCTCGTCCGCTGTTAACGCTATAGCTCTCTCTCTCTCAATCATACACAAAAAAGGACGCACTCCTTTGTTTTGACTTGCATAATTACACGGGCCAAAGTGAAACATGCGATGCTGAAAAACCATCTCTACTTAGATGATAAATACACGCGAAACTAAAAACGCCTCCCGATTGAAGCAGCACGAGAGACTCGGTGAACTTTAGGCTGAAGCATTTAATGCTGCGATCAACGATCCAGTGTGGTACTCAGGCGTCGAACTTTCGTTATTGCGCATGGATAACAGTGGTGACGGTATTGCACCATTCTAGTAGACGGATTCGGACTTGCTAATGACTACTACTTTCTAACGAACCATGCAAACTAAGGTCTTTCTATTTGGCGCTTTCACGAGACCATAATGAGCCCGTCATCCGGATTTCTCTCGGTCTGGTTGTTCCTGTTGCTCTCCTTCGCTAGCGTGCGATTACCGGTTGGTATCGTGCCCGTACCACGGTTCCTCACACGTGGGCCCAAAGTACGCACACCAAAACGAGCAATGTTTTTTTTATAGTGTAACAATGTTTCCAGGCAGTTTTTTTCAGACAGGTATACTATTTAGCAAGTTCGATGGTGCGCAAAGAACTTGGGAAACTATTCCCAATGTTCGTGGTCTACTGCTAAAAACAAAAAGAATAAAATGGGAAGCATTTCTTAGCGAACTTCGGCGACATTGAGTCTGTCTGTCTATCTATCTATCTATCTATCTATCTATCTATCTATCTATCTATCTATCTATCTATCTATCTATCTATCTATCTATCTATCTATCTATCTATCTATCTATCTATCTATCTATCTATCTAGGAAATTTAGCTCTCCTGGCATTTTCGATAATGTTAATAATACGAAAATTGGTATGGCATAAAATGAGTGTAGGACTAGCAAAAGTGGCCACACACAAAATGAAAATCATGGCATGTATGTCATGAATGTCATGAAATACATTTCATGGTCTTGCTGCTCTTGCGGTGGTTTCCTTCACATTACATGTTGCAAAGCTGCTATGCTATGACGTAGCTGCATGGTGAACACAAGTAACATACCCTAACATGAAAATCATGACACGCGTGTCATGTTACAGCATGACTTAATTCCACACTCATGATGCGCTCGTGGCCATTCGCTGATTGATTTGAATTATATATGGGGTCCAACGTTCCTAAACCACCATGGTATTATAAGATAAGTCGTAGTGGAAGGCTCCGGAAATTTCACCCACCTGGTGTTTTTTAACCTGCGCCCAAAAATGAGCACACGGGCCTACAACCTTACCACCTCGTTCGGAAATGCCGCCGCCGCAGCCGGGATTTGATCCTGCGACCTTAGGTCCGCACCCGAGTACCTAAGCCACTAGACCACCACGGCAGGGAGCTGTTTCGCTTGCTTAGCGCATACTAAACTAGATATTATTGGACGTGAATGAATGACAAAGGTGTGTACCTTAGCCACTAGACTACCACGGTGGCGTACCGTTTCGCTTGTTTAGCATATACCAATCTTTGTAATACGGTACGTGAATGGATGACGAAGGTGTCTGAAAAGTGCAAACATGATCATTATGACATGCGTGTCATGTACCAACATGACGACATGCCACAATCATTATGTGCTCGCAGCCGTTTCGCTAGCTTCACTCATGCCGAACTTTGAATTACATCACGCGAATAGATGACGAAGGTATGCGAGTTGTGCAACATAATAATCACGAGATGCGTGTTATATAAAAACATGACTACATGCCACACTCAAAACGCCAAAACACTTCGACGGTATGCGGCGCACGTGCGCGCCAGCGTTCGTATCGTCGCGTCACGCCAGCTATGCCACGCAAGGCGCCGTTCGCGCCACGCTATGTTGCTTTGACGCATGCGCGTTTGGGCGCGCCCAGCGTCCCTCCGTCACAAAAAGAAGGTGATGCGGTGCTGTCTGGGCAACATGCTGGGCAACGTCGTTTGTGCGCCGACGGACGCTGGTCGCGCCTTGCGTCACAGTGCTCGCATTTTGCTAGCGTAGCGTCGCTGTGCCCAGCGAGCGTGCCCTTCAACGCTACGTAGGAGTATATATGGGTCTATAATGATGCGCTCGCCACCGCTTCGCTATTTCATATATATCAAATTTTGTATTTTGGACGTGAATGAACGACGAAGGTAGGGGACTGGTGCAAACATGATAACCATGAGATACGTCTCATCTAACAACTTTACTACTTGTTAAGCTTATAGCACGCTCACGGCCGTTTCGCTAGCTTCACATATACCACATTCGGTATCAAGTTACGTGAATAGATGTCGAAGGTAAAAGACACGTCCGAACATACTAATCATGACATAAAAGTCATGGCATAACTTACTGCCGCCTCCTAACGTTGTGCTGATTTTAAGTGATATATCTACCTTCCTCAATCATGCTTCGTATAAAACTTGATTACCACTCCACGTGGGATCTGCCAGTTTTTCTTATCATGAAATACACAAAAGTGAAAAGAAATATGCTTGGATGCGTATATTGCAATACCAACCTATGCGGAGTGAGGTGGCTCATGGAAAAAGGTGACCCTATATGAAATAGCGAAGTTACTTGGGAATCTGATTTATAGATGTATTACTGACGTTCCGGATATTCGTATATATTTTAATACCTGCTGGCTCTTAACACAAGGCAACAATAGTGTTTGGAAAAAAGCGTAAGAGTACACTTGTGGCTAACGAAGAGCAATGCATTGCTTCGCCGCATCGCACACGCGAAGAAACAGCACCTCAGTATTGGTCTTATTGTGATAGCGATGATATAGACTCTCGGCTCGATCTTGCTGCTAACACCTGTGTCGACGTAGGCGTCGCCGTCACTCTTCGTATATCTATACGTAGCCTTATACATGAAATTGCGGGAAGCGAAAATCCGAAAAAAGGCTCCAGCGCGCAGAATCAAATTTCGGTCCTTTGAATCGTGATTGCGAGGCGTTAACAACTGAGCCACCAAGGAACACGTCTTTGAACAATAGAACGGCAAGCTATCTATATCTGCCACTTAACGCTGCTGACAGGGATCTCGTGGGAAGGGGGTGGGGCTAACGTGCGTCTTATCAGCATCACTAGCAGGACGACGCAATAAGCGCGCGTAGCAACAATGTCATGACGCAGCGGTGCGCGCTTAGATTCTCACGCGCACTTTTTCCCGCCAGAGCAGTGGGTCGATGCACGCTCCAATGCCCTTATTTTGCAGTTTGGCGGATCGCACGTCTTGGGTGGTCTTCTGCTTTTCGCGGAATGATTTTGTTTTACCTACCGGGCACGCAAAGGTCGCTGCAGTCATTGCACAGACTCCGTTGGCAAAAAGAGCTCGCTTTTCAGACACAGCGAAGTAACAACTGAGACGTTCATTCGCGTTCATCTGTACCTGAGAGTATTTTTGTGTGACAAATGCGTGCACGTTTCAATCTGCTTGCAATTCTGCACGTGACCTTTGAATTTATTAAATGCGAAGCATTTCTTAGCGAACGTCGGTGACTTTGAGCGTATCTATCTATCTATCTATCTATCTATCTATCTATCTATCTATCTATCTATCTATCTATCTATCTATCTATCTATCTATCTATCTATCTATCTATCTATCTATCTATCTATCTATCTATCTATCTATTCATCTATCTATCTATCTATCTATCCATCTATCTATCTATCTATCTATCCATCTATCTATCTATCTATCTAGCCATCTACGAGTTTTAGCTCTCCTGGCCGTTTCGATATTGGCAACAATACCAAACTTTGTATGGCGGAACATGACTGCATGAAGAACATAACTGACTAGTCATAACTTGAAAATCATAAAATAAATGCCATAAATGTCATGATTTACATTTCACGGTTCTGCAGCTCTCGCTGTGGTTCCGTTCACGTGGCATGTTGCAAAACTGGTATGGTATGACATGATTGCATGGTGGGCACAAGCGACAGACCCTAGCATGAAAATCATGACATGCGTGTCATGTAACAACATGAATACATGCCAAGCTCATGATGCGCTCGCGGCCGTTTCGCTATCTTCACTTATACCGAATTCGGTACTATGGGACGTCAGTAAATGACAAAGTTATGATACTGTTGAAAACATGATAAACTTGAGATGCATGTTATGCAACAACATGACTACACGCTACGCTCATGATGCCCTCGCGGACATTTCGTTAGCTTCATACCCTATTGCAAAAAGCAGTGCCACTGGGTACCTGCGTCCAGCGCCATGCCTGATTATGGGCCCAGTATGGCGCTAGTACCAAAGCCTCCAAGCGCAGGTACTGAAATTTTGGAGCGGCAGCGTCCCTGTACTCTGCGCAAAATAGCTTCACAGCGGTAAAACGGTAGCCTATTTGCTGTAAATAAATAAATATATAAGTACAATTACCCGCATTCACAATAAAAATAAAAATAATAATTGAAATAAATAAATAAAACACTGCTTGACAATATTAGAACTCGCTACCCCCTGATCTCTAACAGAGTACGCTACCCACAACGCCACGCCAATTTTTCTTCTTTATTGCAGCAGGTGACATCGCAGCATGTGTTGCAGCATGTGACAGCAGCAAACACACTCGGACTGAGCTTCTAGCTCAATTCCATGGCTTCGAGGCAGATGAGCCATTTGTCACTCATATTTAATTGGTTTGAAATGACATAATTCATCAATAACATTTAGTGTTTCATCATTGTAGCAAAGTTTCGCAAAAACTTCTCGCAACTTGCACATATGTTCAATAAAATAAATACGTACTGGCCGCGCGTCCAAATCACAATGCCTGACTGACATGCGGCTTGGACATATGCCATGTAAGCGAAGGAGAAAGAACGTATCATATTTAGGTCGGTCAGGTTATGTTGCTAAAAATTAAATTCAATGTTAATTGAGAGGTAAATCTTTCTCAAGTGTTCTCTGTAGAACATCCCAGAACAAAAATCTGTCCCAGCAATCTATAAAAACATGCTCTACCGATTCAGGCTTTCGGTGCAATAAGCAGTCGGATCCCCACGGTAAAATATCACCTCTTTGTTCTAGCAACGTTTTAACCGGAAGCGTATTCGTGTGCAGCTTATAAACGAACGTTTTAACTCCAGCTGGTCCGATCATCCGTTTAACTCTTTTGAAAACGTCTTCTCCTTGGCTTCCACTATACATAGAATGATACAAAGGAACAGGAAAAACAGCTTTAATCGAGTCTCTCGACAAACGCTTCCAAGTGACATTAGATAAGTACTTCAAACTAGATCTAGCACTAAGAAATCGAAAAGACGCAACAACTTCTCGAAGAAACGTGCTGACACCATAGCGGAATTCATCATTAGAAGTAACAATAAAGTTCGGCAATGCCGATGCTAGCCTGATTTGAAGGATTGTGCGTAAAAACGGATCTTGTTGATCTCGTAGAAACAGAAACCTTGATACAACCTGCCTCGAAAATAAGTGTGGCAAGGCTAAACAACCCCTTTTTAGTCTTTTGAGAAGAGGTTCTTGCGGCTTGTCCGTTTGTACTGGGTTTGCCACACGAAAACAGCAGGAAGCCTATGAATCCTCTGGATATTGATCCTGGAACACGACAGTACTTGCAGCAAATAAACCAGCTGTGATACTAAGAAGACGTTGCATATTGTCGCGCGAGCGAAAATGGACAGATCACGGCCTCCCCATTTCTGTGTCAGAACAGATAGCCCTTTGGTTTTCTCGGCCCACACATCATCGTTGTTCTTATACTGGTCAAGCGGAACACCGAGGTATGTGTTAGGCTTGCTTGACCATTTGATCCATTCAATAACCGCTGGGAACACTTCCCAAGTTCCATGCCACAGCCCACCACACTTGTCTATGTTTGCGATGCTACTAATATCATCACACAACCTTCGTACAATGCTCAAGGAGGTGGGTATGCTCTCCAGACTGGTAAAAATTATTGCAACATCATCAGCATATGCCAATATCTTCACCTCACACGCTCCTAAATGAACATCCCTTATATAATTTTTTTTAAAATGGCCACACACAGAGAGAGCTTCCAGGTACAATGCAAATAATAAAGGTGAAAGTGGGCATCCTTGTCTTACAGATGATCATGCATTAATTCTTCTAGTTAACTCGCGGTTCACAATCAACTTGGTTGATTAAGTGTCGTAAGCCATCTGAACACCCTTCAGTATCACTCAGCCAACGCCAACATGTTCTAACAATTTAGACAAAATGCTATGACAAACTAGATGAAAAGCCTTCGCTAGATCGATCAACATTGCGATTCTTCTGAAGTCAGCGTCACAGCACTCCGATATGCTTAGTGTTACATGTATGTTCGTAAAAACTGATCTTCCCCTTATCATACAGGTTTATGTGGGCGAAGCATTGTACATAGGACTATTTGCTCTATTTCACAAGTAGTTTCTTTAAACTGTTCTCCTCCATTCCTTGTACCGTGTTTTTGCAGCCCTTCTCATGGCGCACATTTTCACAGTAGATTTGAAGTATTCCAAATTTCCGACCAGTTTACTGAATGCCATGGTGTTAAGTTTGTGTAATTTTTGTTTTATACAATTGAAAAACTTATCATCACTGAGTAGTTTGGCATTTAACTTCCAGGGGTCCCATATAAATGCACTTTTAGTCGCTTCTTTTTGGCTGAAGAGAAACGTAACAAGTGAGTGATCGCTGAATGAGACTTGTGCAACACCATAACCTGCACAAACGTTTACCAGCTCTAGTATAACGTAAGCTTTGTGCAATCTTGGGTGGCTAGATCCCTGAAAGTGGGTATAATGACGCTGCGAATCCGCCTTTAGCAAAGAAAGCAACAGCTTGAAGGGAATACTTGTCAATACTCTATTTTAGTTAATTAGCACAGTCATCTTTTCTATCTAAGCAACTAGGTCGATCATCTGCACTGAACACACAGTTAAAAGTGCCAAGAACAACAAGTAGCTTATTCGTTTCAAAATAAGGACACAATTCTTGAAAAAAACATAAGCGATTATTCGCAAATTATTCTGAATTTTGCCTCTTCATAGGTAAAATCGCACAAAACAAACCTTTCGTACAAAGATGTAACCACTGTTTCTTCAACAATGCCTAAGAATTTCTTAAGAAATATTGCACACCCTGCAGAAGTACCTATCGCATGACTAATACACACGTAATAACGCGTGCTGAAAGGAGCAACCATATTGCCATGGTATATTTCTCAAGTTTTTGTTATCGTCCCAAAACACCACACGATTCTCAGCGCAAACCGCGCCTGCATGTTTAGAGTAGGTTCCGGACTGTAGTAGATCATTTCGATAAGATCACGCCCACTGTGCGAACAGTACAGATTGTTCTGGAACCTACGGCACCGCCAGCGATAACGCTAGAACATTCGACAGCAAGAGTATAAATGCCGACACGTTTCGCCGCTTGCCAGTTGTTGATCGAAGGCCGACGCTCCGTTCACCGCTATCAGTCCGAGACTGCTATCTGTGTATGACTACTGTTGTAATTGGACTTTCCGTTTACCGGGCACAGGTTCGCCCAAATAAACAGTTAAATCCCAACACGAAGTCTCCTGTCTTTGGCCACGCCGCGACCCCGTGACACCTGGTAGAGGTGCTGCTCCGTTGATGTACCGGACGCCGAAAACATCGTCCCACGTCACGGCGCCCCGGAGGTCCTTATCACCGACAGAGGAACGGCATTCCCTGCCGACTTAACTCAAGCGATCTTGGCTTACAGCCAAACAAACCACCGCTGGACGACAGCGTATCACCCACAGACCAGCGGCCTCACCGAGCGCCTTAACAAGACGATCGCCGACATGCTGTCAATGTACGTCGATGTCGAACACAAGACGTGGGACGCCATTCTTCCGTATGGGACCTTTGCATACAACACGGCGGTGCAGGAGACGACGCAGATATCTCCATACAAAGTGTTCTACGGAACAAGCCCGGCAACGATGCTCAATGCCATGTTACCCAACGTCACCGACGAAGAAAACCTCGATGTGAGCGAGGCTTTCAACGCGCCGAAGAAGCCCGACAACTTGCGCGTCTCCGTATCAAGAATCAACAGACGATCGACAGCAAGCGTTACAACCTTCGACGACGCTTCGTGAAATACCAGCCCGGTGAACGTGTTTGGGTGTGGACGCTGATACGCCGACGTGGACTAAGTTAAAAGCTTCTGCGACGGTACTTCGGACCGTACAGGGTGGTTCGACGTCTCGGCCCACTTGATTACGAGGTTGTCCCCGACGGCATCACGAACTCTCAACGACGCTGATCGCGACCTGAAGTCGAACATGTCGCGCACCTCAAGCCGTTTCATGCACGTTAACAAACTGAAAGAGTGTTTTTTTGTATTATAGTTGTATCGTAATTTATTCATTGTACTTTTTTGCATTAGTATTGTACCTCCATTTTTAGGTAAAGCATCGGGACGATGCCTTTTTTCAGAGGGGGGCAATGCCACGTTCCATTTCCCAAGTTTTTGTTATCGTCCCAAAACACCACACGATTCTCAGCGCGAACCGCACCTGCAGTTTTCGAGAAGGTTCCGGGCTGTAGTAGATCATTTCGATAAGATCACGCCCACTGTGCGAACGGCACAGATTGTTCTGGAACCTACGCCACCGCCAGCGATAACGCTAGAAAGTTCGACAGCAAGAGTAAAATGTTGACGCGCTTCGCCGCTTGTCAGTTGATGATCGAAGGCCGACGCTCCGTTCGCCGCTATAAGTCCGAGACTGCTATCTGTGCAAGACTCTTGTTATAATTGGACTTTCCGTTTGCCGGGCACAGGTTCGCACAAATAAACAGTTAAATCCCAACACGAAGTCTCCTGTCTTTGGCCACGCCGCGACCCCGTGACACCTGGTAGAGGTGCTGCTCCGTTGATGTACCGGACGCCGAAAACATCGTCCCACGTCACGGCGCCCCGGAGGTCCTTATCACCGACAGAGGAACGGCATTCCCTGCCGACTTAACTCAAGCGATCTTGGCTTACAGCCAAACAAACCACCGCTGGACGACAGCGTATCACCCACAGACCAGCGGCCTCACCGAGCGGCTTAACAAGACGATCGCCGACATGCTGTCAATGTACGTCGATGTCGAACACAAGACGTGGGACGCCATTCTTCCTTATGTGACCTTCGCATACAACACGGCGGTGCAGGAGACGACGCAGATATCTCCATACAAATTGGTCTACGGAAGGAGCCCGGCAACGACGCTCGATGCCATGTTACCCAACGTCACCGACGAAGAAAACCTCGATGTGAGCGAGTACCTTCAACGCGCCGAAGAAGCCCGACATCTTGCGCGTCTCCGTATCAAGAATCAGCAGACGACCGACAGCCGCCGTTACAACCTTCGACGACGCTTCGTGGAATACCAGCCCGGTGAACGTGTTTGGGTGTGGACGCCGATACGCCGACGTGGACTAAGTTAAAAGCTTCTGCGACGATACTTCGGACCGTACAGGGTGGTTCGACGTCTCGGCCCACTTGATTACGAGGTTGCCCCCGACGGCATCACGAACTCTCAACGACGCCGATCACGACCTCAAGTCGAACATGTCGCGCACCTCAAGCCGTTTCATGCGCGTTAACAAACTAAAACAGTGTTTTTTTGTATTATAGTTGTATCGTAATTTATTCATTGTACTTTCTTGCATTATTATTGTACCTTAATCTTTAGTTAAAGCATCGGGACGATGCCTTTTTTTCAGAGGGGGGCAATGCCACGTTCCATTTCCCAAGTTTTTGTTATCGTCCCAAAACACCACACGATTCTCAGTGCGAACCGCGCCTGCATTTTTAGAGTGGGTTCCGGACTGTAGTAGATCATTTCGATAAGATTACGCCCACTGTGCGAACAGAACAGATTGTTCTGGAACCTACGCCACCGCTAGCGATAACGCTAGAACATTCGACAGCAAGAGTATAAATGCCGACGCGCTTCGCCGCTTGTCAGTTGTTGATCGAAGGCCGACGCTCCGTTCACCGCTATCAGTCCGAGACTGCTATCTGTGTAAGACTACTGTTGTAATTGGACTTTTCGTTTACCGGGCACAGGTTCGCCCAAATAAACAGTTAAATCCCAACACGAAGTCTCCTGTCTTCTGCCACGTCACGACCTCGTGACACCTGGTAGAGGTGCTGCTCCGTTCATGTACCGGACGCCCAAAATATCGTCCTACGTCACGGCGCCCCGGAGGTCCTTATCACCGACAGAGGAACGGCATTCCCTGCCGACTTAACTCAAGCGATCTTGGCATACAGCCAAACAAACCACCGCGGGACGACAGCGTACCACCCAAAGACCAGCGGCCTCACCGAGCGGCTTAACAAGACGATCACCGACATGCTGTCAATGTACGTCGATGTCGAACACAAGACGTGGGACGCCATTCTTCCTTATGTGACCTTCGCATACAACACGGCGGTGCAGGAGACGACGCAGATATCTCCATACAAATTGGTCTACGGAAGGAGCCCGGCAACGACGCTCGATGCCATGTTACCCAACGTCACCGACGAAGAAAACCTCGATGGGAGCGAGTACCTTCAACGCGCCGAAGAAGCCCGACAACTTGCGCGTCTCCGTATCAAGAATCAGCAGACGACCGACAGCCACCGTTACAACCTTCGACGACGCTTCGTGGAATACCAGCCCGGTGAACGTGTTTGGGTGTGGACGCCGATACGCCGACGTGGACTAAGTTAAAAGCTTCTGCGACGATACTTCGGACCGTACAGGGTGGTTCGACGTCTCGGCCCACTTGATTACGAGGTTGCCCCCGACGGCATCACGAACTCTCAACGACGCCGATCACGACCTCAAGTCGAACATGTCGCGCACCTCAAGCCGTTTCATGCGCGTTAACAAACTAAAACAGTGTTTTTTTGTATTATAGTTGTATCGTAATTTATTCATTGTACTTTCTTGCATTATTATTGTACCTTAATCTTTAGTTAAAGCATCGGGACGATGCCTTTTTTCAGAGGGGGGCAATGCCACGTTCCATTTCCCAAGTTTTTGTTATCGTCCCAAAACACCACACGATTCTCAGCGCGAACCGCGCCTGCAGTTTTCGAGAAGGTTCCGGACTGTAGTAGATCATTTCGATAAGATCACGCCCACTGTGCGAACGGTACAGATTGTTCTGGAACCTACGCCACCGCCAGCGATAACGCTAGAAAGTTCGATAGCAAGAGTATAAATGTTGACGCGCTTCGCCGCTTGTCAGTTGTTGATTGAAGGCCGACGCTCCGTTCGCCGCTATCAGTCCGAGACTGCTATCTGTGCAAGACTACTGTTACAATTGGACTTTCCGTTTGCCGGGCACAGGTTCGCCCAAATAAACAGTTAAATTTCAACACGAAGTCTCCTGTCTTCGGCCACGCCACGACCCCGTGCAATATGTTTGGTTCTACTCTCGCTTTCATCCTTTGTCTCGTGAAAAGTATGTCCAAGTCTTTTTCTTCAATGAGACGCCTAACCTGACACTGTTTACGCCTTGCAGACAATCCACGCACGTTAAGCGTGCCTACGAGAATCGGTGCAGTCAGACGCATCATTTCAACAAGTGTGAACAGACTTACTTAGTTAGCTCAACACCACCAGTGTGCGTTCAGACTCAATGCCAGAACGCTCACTTTCTGCGCCGTTCGCCATGCACAGGCGACGAGGACACCAATCGAGACATTGCAGATGTATTGCCCTTTAGACCACCGACCTTGGGCGACCGATGCTCGCGGCGTTGCTGCTTTCTGTCGGATGCCTTCTCGCTTGGCATTGTAGCGTCCGTCGTCGGGCGCTTTGTCGGCGCTTTGCTATCCTTATGCAGGTCACAGCCGTGGCGGTCTCCGCACTCCTGTTGCTTCACTGCGTTCTGGTCTTCAATCGTCTCTTCGTCGGTGACCTCAGGCTCTGTCGGCGAACTTTCAAAGCACTCAGGTTGTCCGCTTGGTCCGCGTTGTGGAGAACAATCTTCCGCCATTGGTGCCACAGTCTCAGCCTCGTCGGCGTCCATATAGTTTTCGTGGCTGTCGTCTACAGTAGGAGACGCACCAATAACGCTGGCATACGTTTTAGCACAATCCTCCCTGACGTTCCCAAAAGCACGACCCCCGTGCAGCGTGGCGTCTGACAATCGCGTCTGATATGCCCACGCCTTCGGCACCTAGGGCAAACTGGCGCTCGTTCAGGCACAATAACAAGTACAGATCCTTTGTAGAACTTGAACAGATGTGGTAGGTCCTCGACTGACACCCCTTCATTGAGGACCATGCGTACAATTCGCGTTGTCGACTCTGCGAACTCAAATCTAGGAACATGCCACTCACCAAGGCGCACGGTCTTCACATCACCAAACTCACTCAGAGCCTTTCGCAGAGCCTCTACTGGGATGTGGAAATGCACCCAGTGAATCTTCAGCGTAATTTCCTGCTTACAAGGATGAAATAAATGCACAATATGCACCTTTCACACGAAAGCCTTCTTTCCCAGTCACAGTGTACTTTGCCTGTCGCGTGCGAAACTTGACAAGCCAGACTTGGCTCATCAGGAACACACCTATACCACTGACAGCCTTCAGCACGCCGGCTTTTTCAAAGGGTTGCCGAAAATATTCGATTTCATAGGGCCTCTTCGAAGGGTCTCCGTGGAGAAAAACACAAAATTTCATTCCTTCACCAGTCGGCAGTAAAAAGCGGTAGCCCGGTGGGGGGCACGAAAGACCTTCATCCCGGCCAGCGTCGGCCGTTTGTTCACCTCGCAAGGAGCGAGCCATCCCCCCGTCTGGTCTAGTCGAGCGCCCGATGTGGAATCCACTACGCCACGCCAAAACGTGCTTGCGAGGTTGTAAAACGACTATTTAACCGAAGAACGTGCTGTTGAACTTCTAGTTTACAAGTCGCACTTTCAAGACTGACACAATATTCCTTTCCTAATAACAACTTCTTCTTGATTGGACAGTGACGAACGGTTTCCGGGCACCGAATGACGTGCGGACATAAGCAAGAGCGCAAAGTTTTTTGAAGCATCCACATCTTAATTCTGAAAAATATTTCAGATTGACTTGAGGAGCAGTCACAGATTGTCAGCTGTTGCTTACGATAGTTTTCCCCCTGATAGTCGGTTCTTGAACTTGCTACTGGTCAACAAGTACAGTTGATTTACATGTCTTGTTTGGTAGATATCCACGCACACGAGTGAATATTGAGTTTTGTTTTGCGGAACCGACGATGTAGCAGTACACATTAAGCGTGCAAGATTACATAATTGCAGTTATATCGATACCTGCAACTAAAAAACCGCCGAAGAAATCACTAATACAATCCGCTAAAGAAGTATGCCAGTATGTTAGTTCACTAACGCGTACCAAATTACACACTAAAAGTTCTGTGTTCTTACGTACGAGTCAGAGAAGTACCGGCTCCTGCGCTCAGAAGGATGCTGTCGGTGACAGCCTACGTTGCTTAAAGCACGAGACATCGATCATCGCCGCTCCTTGTGCGGGCACCGCACACGCGGATCAATGGTCGATTCAGGCTCAAGGATGTCTAAAGTGTACTTTATGGATATTCTTACGCTTTATAATTGTGCCTACTTTAAGTAAAAAGCGCCGGCAGCAGGTACACCGACGCGGGCGCCACGATAGGCCTCGCTGGGACGGGGCACTAGGTAAGGCTGCTTTCGAAGCAGCTGAGTTGTGATGCTTGAAGTTTCTGCAAATGAGCTTCGAAATATTTCTAACTGTTACTTAAACTGTACCTGAAGTAAGTGGGAGGTCAATAAATGCCAGAAATGCATTTAGGGAGTGGCGATGGCGAGCGACAGCCGTTTTTCTGGCCACCGCTGGCAGTATACAGCGGGCGTGCCAGTGTTTAGATATATGCAGTTATATCAATACCAACAATAAAAAAAACACTCGTAGATATACCAATCCAATCCGCTGAAGACGTGTGCCAGAGAATTAGTTCATGAAGGCGTACCAAATTAGTAACTGAAAATTGCGTGTTGTTACATATCAGTCGGAGAAGTACCGGCTAAGTGCAGCCGGCCCCTTTCGGTGACAGCCTGCGTAGCTGAAAGCGCGTCGTTTGATCGTCCGCGCTCCTTGTGCGAACATCGACACAAGACAAATTAGTTGATTTATGTTCATGAATGTCAAAATATATTTTACAGTTATTTTCACAATTTAAAGTTGTGTATACACGAAGCAAGAAGCGCCGAAACTTATATACCAAGGTGGCTGGCACGACAGGTTTAATGCTCGCTGGATCGGGCACTGGGTAAGACCGCTCTCAACGCGTTGAGTTGATATGGTTGAAGATTCTGCATTTGCGCTTCGGAACATTTCCAACTCTCACCTGAAGTAAGCAGAAGGTTATGAATGACAAGACATACATTTATGCAGGTGTGGCGCAATTGAACGACAGCTTTTTTCCTCACCTCCGCTGGGAAACCTTGCGAAGCGATCGAGAGAGCTCATTCACGTTTCCTCAATTTTGCGACAAAAACTATTTCCTGTTTCTGTTAGGAGTAAGCGTGCAGCTCCAGGCTTACAAAAACTGCAACTTGGAATCGTTGCAGCAATACACGGATGATGCGAATATGGCCGGTTTACGAGGGGGCATTATGCGAAAAAGGCGCATTATAGTTTTTTCGATAGGCACGTGCGCCGCAAAAATTACGTATGCTAGGTGTCTTTCAGTGTAGCAACTCTCCCTGCCGTCGAATCAAGCATTTTATATTGAACCACATCGAAAGAAACCACGGCACATGCTACAATAACATGCACGCCGCAACTTCGGTGGTAGAAAAAATGCGTGCTCCAGTATTCGCCAGCGCTTGCCAGCGAAAATTTCAGCGCTTCCTGCGCTTCGCAGTACGCACCAGCATCACAGCGGTTGAGCCAGCGCCCCTACCAGTGCGATACAGCTTTTTCCCAGTGCGCCCAGTGAAGAGCAAGTGATTACAAGCGTGTAACAGTGTCTCCGGCGTGTACCAGTGCCAAAAAACGTACTGGCATCACGCTGTTTTTTGCAATAGGGCATGTACTAAACTCGCTATTACGCGACGCGAACAAACGACATAGGTAAATGACACATCCAAACATGATAATCACGACATGCGTGTCATGTAGCAACACGACTACATGTCACACTCATGATGCGCTCGCGGCCGTTTCGCTAGCTTCACATATGCAAATTTGCTTTTACGTGACGCCAATGGATGACGAAGTTATATGACTGGTGCAAACATGATAATCATGAGATGCGTGTCATGTGAGAACATGAGTACATGCCACACTCAAGGCGCGAATATACTTCGACGTCGCCCGGTGCGCGTGCGCACTGGCGTTCGTTTCGTCGCGTCTCGCTGGCGTTGCCACGCCAGGCGCGGGTCCCTGCCATATACTCGCAGGTGGGCGCCGTGCCGCGTTGCTTTGACGCATTCGCGTTTCAGCGCGTGCGGCGTCCCTTCTTCACAAAAGAGGCAGACACAGTGCTGTCTGGGTAACGCACCAGCGTGAAATGCCGGATGTCGCATTACACGCTCGTTGTCGTCGGGCCACGCCGAAGGAGGAGGAGGAGAAAAACTTTATTCACCCCAAGAGGAAAAGGTGCGGTGGTGGAGTGTCAGAGGAGCCTACCCAGCTTAGGTCTCCGCTACCCTCTTGGCCAAATCCAAGATCTGGTCCTGGACCTTGGGCGCCGAGCTGCACATAGCAGCCTCCCACTGCTCCTTACTATAATGTGTAGAGAATTGGGTGGTGGGTTTCGAGTACACCCCCACATCATATGGTCTAGGTTAGCTCTTTGTTGACAGTAAATGCACAAAGGGGAGGGGTATATCGCAGGGTGTATAAGATGGCGAAAAGATGGGGTAGGAAACGTACGAGTCTGTAACTGGCGCCATAGTATTTCATGGTAGCGCGAAGCTCCATGATGTAAGGGGGGGGGGGTATATAGTGCGCTGTAGGCGGTAGTGATTTGTTATATCGTGGAAGGTCAAACGACAATCTCTCGCGCTGAAAAAGGCCGCGTGGTCAAAGGCGCCATCAGAGGCCTGCGCTCGGCCGGTCATTCCTCGAGCACAGATATGAGCCGCCTCATTGCCACTCAACCCCGCATGCGCGGGCGTCCATATGAGAGCAACGCCTTGCGTGGGAGGATGTTTCTTAAGAACTGAAAGGGCAGTTGATGAGATGCGACCTGCGCTGAAGTTGCGAATGGCAGTTTTCGAGTCACTTGCAATCATAGTGATATTGGGGATGGATAGACCTAAAGCGATGGCAGCTCCTCGGCCTCATCCGAAGAGTTGACAGTGACGGATGCTGTTGTGAGCGCCTTGCCGTTATAGTCGACAGCAGAGAGGGTATAGCATGAAGAGTATGGGTATTCTGCCGCATCGACATAGAGCACGTCATTGGTTCCATGCAAATTTTTCTGAAGACTGAAGAATTTATCAAATAAATTAAAAAAAATTTCTGAAGAGCTTTCGCTCTTTGGATTCGGCGCTTAGTATGATATGTTGGATGCATGTTTTTAGGAAGGGGCGGTGTGAGTGATTGTTTGTGTATGTTTTGGGGAATGTTGTGTTTAGCATTGGCGAGTGAGGTGAGGTTAATTCGGGTAGACGATAAAATGTGGCGACCTGCGCTAGTGGTCGCGAGCCTTGCGTATTGAGCTGTTAAATGGGCTTAACGGATTTCACATAGGGTATTTATGACTCCTGTCTGTTGAAGTAGTGCATTATAGGTATTGATTGCAATGCCTAGCGCGTATTTGTAAACTCTGCGGAGGAGGGTGTTGACCGATTCCTTCCTCTGCTAATTTAAGGTGAAAGTAAGGAAGGGTATATGTGATTTTACTAATCACAAAAGCTTGTATAAGACGAAGTAACTCTGACTCTCGGAGCCCTCCATTTTTCCCTGAGATTCTTCCTATCATTCTTAGGGTGTTTTCAATGGTATTGCGCAAAGCTCCGAGTGTGTAAGTATTAAGTCGGTTGTTTTGGATAAATAAACCTAGCACACAAATGCGTGATACTCTAGGAATGAGGCACCCATATATGTGAACTTCGATCATTGTAACGTGTTTGTTCCGACAATGAGTTGGTAGAAGGAGTAACTCTGATTTAGTTGGGGTACAATAGAAATTCATCTGAGATATAGTGCTGCTATTGTATCTACAGCTGTTTGTAGGGTGTCTTGATTGTGTCCATCCGAGCCTCCTTTCACCCATAAGGTGATACCATCAGCATAGATGGAGAAGTTCAAGTCAGGGATACGTCGAAGAGCGTTGGGTACAGGTAGCGTAGCCAGATTAAAAAAATTGGAGAGAGCACTGACCCTTGAGGTGTTTCGGAGCTGCCTAGTGTATAGGGTGAGGAATGTTCTGGTTCTAATGTTAATGTAGCTGTGCGGTCTGTGAGGAAGCTTTTGATGTAAGAGTAGATTTTAGCGCCACAAGAAATGCAGTTGAGGCCAGCATATATAGCTGAGTAGGCTACGTTATTGAATGCCCCAAGTATGTCCAGACCAAGGTTTGCCTGAGTATCCTCGCTCTGGTTAGGAGTTATGATGTCGTTTTGAAGGCGAAGCGTCGCGTCTGGTGCGGAAAGTGAGGGCCTGAACCAATCATTTCTGGAGGCAGTAGTCCATTATCCTTCACGTGTCTCTGGAGGCGTGCAAGCACAACATGCTCCGTAGTCTTTCCGAGACACGATGTTAAGAAATGGGCCTCAGATTTTCTACTAAGGGAGCTTTGTTCAGTTTAGTTATAAATATGACTCTGGCATCTTTCACGAAGGTGGAAGGGTGCCCGTGTCAAAACAGTTGTTGAAGTACTCAGTCAAAGCTTTAATAGAAGTAGGGTCAAGATTTCTAAGTAATTTGTTGTTAACGCGGTTGGGACCTGACGCCGATGTGGTACGGAGTGCTGCGAGGGCGTGCCTAACTTCCGCTTCTGTTATCGGCGCATCTAATGACTCATTAGGTTTCCCTGTGTAGGATGGTATAGGATACTTACGTAGTTGACGTAAATGCAACGTGCGGAGGTTATCGAAGAGCTGTCCTAAATGGCCACTGTGCTTGTGTAACAGTTTAGTGATAGCGTGAGAGTGTCGTGCGCGAGAATTGCTGGGGTCTAGCAGATGTCTAAGACGTTGCCACGTTCGTTTATTACTGAGGTGGTCATGCAATGCTTCACGAAGCTGACCCCATTGTTGCGCCGCCAATTGAGTCGTGTATCGCTCAATTTGTTGGTCTAGCTTCGCTATTCTAATGCGGAGTTTCCTGTTGTGGCACTGGTGTTTCCACCGTCGCAGAAGTGACTGTATTGCTTCCCACATATGGAGAAGCTTGGAGTTGAGAGTAGTTATCGGGGTGTCGGGGGGTATAGCTTTCGTGTGAATTTCAATATCTTTTTGAAGCTGTTTAGTCCACTCGGTAAGGTCTGCAATACGTGAGGGAGCGGTGCTGTTGCAGGTCTCTCAAAATTTGTCCCATTCTGTGAGCATCCGTGGTTTAGGTGCAATGGGTCTGTGTTTTAGTTTAAAGTAATGCTAATAATGTAATGATCACTGCCAAGATTAGTTTGTGTGTTAGTTTAAACCATTGTGGGGCATTGTGGGAGAGAGTGATATCGGGCGATGTATCTTTGTTCACTGTTCCCCAAACGAGTAGGCTCCTCCGGGTCGTTGCGCAATGTAAAAGAATGTGCCTGAATATGGGAACCAGAGGGCTCTACCTTTCGGTGTAGATACGGTGTAACCCGACGCTGGGTGGGAGGCGTTTAAATCCCCAACTATGAGGAGGATGTATTCGCCTGCCGAGGATGTAGCTCGGGCAAATAGGGAATCGAGTCGGTGCCTTTGCTCCTGCGGTCTACTATATACGTGGAGAATGTATAAGAATGGAGAGTTATGTTCTCCAAATACTACCTGATAGGTAGTATTTGGAGAAAGTCGTGCTCAATGTCGGTGTCAGTAATTTTCGAATAGGTAACTGTAAGGCGCTTCTGAGTTAAGACAGCAGTATTTCGTTTGGTATCAGCCGCATTTTGATGCGTTTTATAACTTGGCAGCTGCGCTACACCATTTCTTTCTATTAACACAATGATTGGGTGAGGGGTAGTTTGTGATTGGATGTACTGCAGGAGGTTCGCCTTTTTCGGCGAAACCTCCTGCAGTTCCATTGTCGTACGCAAAGTTCATTGTGGTTACGAACAGCCCATTTCGCTAGGTTGATTTGGCTTAGGTTGGGCAAGCTCTGGATGGTTAGCGTGGACCGTGTCGATCCACTGCATGACTCTATTGTCACGGGGTCGTGACGTGGGACCAGAGGCACTATCTAGGACGTAGCACTATCTAGGGTTTGTTGCATCGGTAACATGGCTTGTTGTATCGAGGCCACGGACTCATGTAGCTTCTGCAAGGAAGCTGTGGAGAAGGCAATAAAATTGTCTAGTTTTTCCTCAAGTTTGGTTACTTTTTCTTTCTCTTTGTCAACCTTCTCTAGTTTCGCTTCGACTTGTTCCACTCGCTCATCGAATAAAAATATGGAGTCGATAGTTTTCGTTTCTGCGCAGGTGGTTGAGCGGGGTGCATAGCTATAGGGGTGGTTGAGAGAGAAGCTGGTGCTGCTGAGATAGGTGTAGGGGTGAAAGATGAGGTGGGGAGGTGTGTGGAGGTAGATGGTTGTTTGAAGGACTGAAGCTCTAGGCGTAGTTTTGCATTTTCTGCCATCAATTTCGCCATCTCATCCTGCAATAGTTTGAGCTGCTTTTGAATGGAGCTTTCAGGGGAGGCTACATCAGCCCAGCTCACCTCGTGTCAAGGGCCAGTTCGAGGGCTGGGGTCTTGATGAATGCTTTTGTTGCCGCTTCGGCTGCTGCTGCGACTTTTTCGGCTTTGCTGTCTTGTAATACTTGGTGAGCGTCTTCTAGGGGCGTTCTTGAAAGATGGGCTTGGGTCGAGGAATGGAGCTGCATCTTGCTGGAAAGTGGCCTTGGCAGCATTGCGAAAAAAAATTGATCGGACAAACCTTATTTATGCACTCTTTGAACTCCGCCATTCTGTTCTCAATGTAGAAGGCTCTGCCAGTGGAGGTCAGCCAAAGTTCCGTGATCAGCTGGGTGGCGCCTTCAAGAACGCAATGCATGAAGTCTGGCAGTAAATCGCAGACGAAATACAACGATGTCAGCTTGGTCGCAAATGTGCCCTTTATGCCATTAACTGCAGCTCCTCCTTGCGGGAAGAGACGTTGCCAACAGCACCACATCGTGGCACGTCTAGACCATGGCCACTCCCGCAAAAGCTTCTTCACCTTCGAGAATAGTTCCTTTCTGTAAAGACGCCAAAAACAGCCATAGTATCCGCTCAACTGTTTTGTATTCAGCAGTGCAGCTTGTGCATGCAAGTTGACAACCCAGCACACAATTTTCACAGCAGAGTGACCAACTTGCTGTCCGAATGACCATGTTATCTCTCCAGGACCTTGGAATTTGCAATCAAAGACCTTTCAGAAAATTTTATCGGGTCGACATTCATTGCTTAACCAAACTGTTCCAATCAGGATGCTGCTTCAATGAAGAGACACAGGCAACTCAATGAAACCTAAGTTGGCCATACTGAGCCTTTGCTAGATTTGAATTCTGGTGAGTCACCAGTGTTCAGGGGTAAAGGCAAGGCACTCTGCCTCATAATGAGAACATAGCACATCTTATAGAGCTTACCATTAGTTATATCTAAGAAAAGTATTTCACTGCCAGGCATGACTGGAAAAAGCTGGACATAATTTTCTACGATGCACTAAGCAAATCTGATCAATATCACGTTTTACTGTTTCGTTGTTGACGATCATTAGAAGCGATTCAAACTGTACCTTGTCTTTGGGGTTAGTTTACGTATTGCATCGTAGTGGGAGAATATGTATTGTGTTGCAGCACATAGTGCTTAGGCTTGCAACATGAAGAAGCAACAAAACAAGGAGGCTGACAATAATGTATAATCTCTGTCACAAGACCCTCGTCATCAAAGTAGGTGGCACGGAATCAACACAGTGACGTTATACAGGTGAAGAGTAAAATAAGACGTGTGTGCCGCCCGCAAGCTCGACAACGAAGAAAAAAAAGAAAAATTCTGCAGTTTCTGATCTATTATGCCATGAGAGATACAATGCCAGCGAGCGCTAGAAAATGCATTGACTAGCGATTTATCCACGCGACTGCACGGTTGCATGCAAGGTTTTCTTGCATAACACTTCCGAGTGCAAAGATTTAGAAACCAAACTAAAATTTAGACCAACATATTATCTATGAAATTAGAGGCCAACATCTGAATTACACCACCAGTGCTCCGCTACTGCAACCAAGATTAGAGCACACACACTTCGTCCACTAAAAAGAAAACCGGAGCTATTTGTACAAATATGGACATGACCTCTTCAACAATTACACTGTTGTAAGGTGCAACAACCTAACTGGCAAAGACATCTTGGATATTACAAGAAATAGTACCCAACATTTAGTTATTCTCAAAAATATCTAGAATTTTGGTTACAACAAATGCTTCCCCTCAATTGACAAGCACACAAAATGAAGCCTCGTTGCTTTTCACGCAACAGACACTACCCTACATGTACTGGCGGATGCTCGACGCTGTACATGAAAGGCAAAAAATGCTGCTCAATAATAACTTCCTGGTATTATAATATTATGGTTGCCCCTGCGGCTAGGACACCCTGAACCTGGAAAACAATCCCACTGTGGTCGTTAAAATAATTAGAACATGTTTTCTCGGCATGCGTGTATTTTGCACGGTGCAATGCGATGCCTTCAACACGAGCTCTGAAGTATTCTCCAACGGTTACACCTGTAGCAACCGCTTCCGTTATTAGTGCGTGGACATTTTCCTTCAAAACACACAAAGGCAGAGGAGCACCTAACACACAGCAGTGGCTCTGCTCAGTACTCATTCCCGAATTTGTTGCCTGTTGCCTTTTAAATATGGTGGTTGAGCCACAAGGCGTTCAAGCGACTCCATTACCCCGTGCATAACTATACGTTCAGTGATCTGCCTAGGCACACCTTTTGCTGCAGACACTAACTTCAAAACCTCTCTATTGCCTCCTACAAATGGAAATGTCGAAGGGGCCCACAGCGACCCAGTCATTCCAACAGCTTTCGCCAAGTGAAGAAGCTGATGAAAATTAAAAGTCTTAGCAGCTGCATCATACAGTACGGAAACCTGAACTAACCCCTGCAACAATCTCTGAGCAATAAAGGTCTCGGAAGCCTCAACAGTTTACTTCAGCAGCATAAAAACATTTTGAAAAAAGCAACATGAAATGCCTGATGTACTTCGGTAGAGGAATTCCATCAAGACATGAGACCCTATAATACAAAATTCCGAATTTCTATTCAGTTGCCTTCCAGAAGGCCCTTTCTGAAAGTTGCCTTGGCAGCCTGGTGAAAGAAATTGATGGACAAACCTTCTTGATGTGCTCATTGAAGCTCCGCAAGTTTTTTCCCAATGTAAAAGGCTTTGCCAATGAAAGTCATCCAAAGTTCTACGATCTGCTGGGTGATTTCTTCAAGAATACACTGCATGTAGTCTGAAGGTAAACACCAGACTAAATCCAACAATGTCAGCTAGGCAAGAGGAGATGGTTCCTTTGTGCCATCAATTGTGACGTTCCTCCTTGCAGCAAGGGACATTGTTGACAGCACCACATCATGGCACCTCCCTACCATGTCCGCTCCTTTGTATGGGTACTTGACAGCTTCTGAAGAATAAATAGTGCCGCTTAGTTCAGTTCCACTTAGTTGAATAACACTGAAGCCTTTTATAAGAGACATTGATGTAACAGACAATTGTGTATAAGAAACACCAGTGTGCTACCAGAAAATTGGTTTTCGTAAGATAATGCATAACGTAGTACCCTGCTTATCAGAGAGACCTCACAGTATTAGCTTTTAAGCCGCAAGGTATCCAAGGCGTTCTTGGACAGTTTGAGACATGAATACATTAGAACAGCGGACATTTTTGCTAATATAAGGCACACTCATTAAACAGAACCCTTGGAAACTATATTTTCCATTTAACAGGAGCTTTATTACCTCAGCAACGAACAAGTGTGCAATATAAAGGTATGAAACCAGTTTTATTACAGTCAATTCTATTTAGGTAGCAGTTCAGTTTAATGGATTTTGTCAATCGAGAATCTCCATTTGTAAATACTACCCTGATAACATGCGGTGCTGTGCTTCAACTGAGCCACAAGTAGCAATCTCCAAGCATCTGATGCCTGCAGACGTACAATAAATTATTTGATCGCATACAGTTTATGCATATACACAGTGGATAGCGAAAGCTACCGATGCTAGCTGCTATGTTTTTTTCTTGCTAAATGCACGCAGGCTCCCTGCCTCTTGCTTCGAAGGTTGTGGCTTAGCAGTGGTTAGTACTTATACTCCTACGTGCCAATATTAGGCAATGTAGAAAATTCTTTACTTTCCGCAAGGGTTCCTTTCTGCTGGCACCAAGAACAGCCGTGGTACCCGTTGAACTGTTTTGAATTCAGCAAAGCAGCTCGTGCAGGCGAGTCAACACAGCAGCAAGCATTGTTCATGGCAGAATAGACAACTTGCAGCGCAAATGACCATGTTATCTTCCCCAGACCTCGAAACTTGTCAACAAACGCTTTCAAGAAAAGGTGAGCAGGTGGATGTTCTTTGCTGAACCAAACTCTTCCAACCAGAATGATCTTTCAACGAAGAGGCACAGACAACTCATTCAGTAAGACCTGAATCGGCCATACTGAGCCTTTGCTGCAATTTGAAGACTGGCGAGCCATCAGTGCTCAGAGTTAAAGTCAAGTCACTCCACCTCATCTTGAGCACATGGGGCATCTTCTTGTACAGCGCACCATCGGTAATATCTTTTAATCAATCCGAGGAGGTTCAAGTGAGCTTTTGCAAGTTGTTGCCAACAATGTTTCCCGTTGTTTTTAAAAACTGCTGCAACTGTATCTTCAGGTCCATCAGGATGAAAAAACTCCCTTTCTTCAGCAGTGCAGAAAGTGGAAATACCTGGGAGCAAATGCGACAGAGCTGTTCGTTGAGGCCATGGGTTTCATTCAGAAAATGGCACGTCGAGCAATACATGTGGACCTAAACCATTTCAGATTTCAGCAAATCCCAGAGTTTTCTAAACCCATACTTAGTGAACGGAAAATCCTCTTGGCCAAAGATTGCATTGAGCAAATTCAACGAGCCGTCTACTTGGGTCCATGATAACGAAAGTAAGTATCAGCAGCATGGCTTGCAACCTAGTTGTGGAAATGCCAGGAAGATGTACAGATGAACTCTTCGCAATAAACTCCGAGAGATCAACATCTGGATGGTGGACGTCAGAGTCTTCTGGGTCTGGCCCATCAGCTGGAGTTTCTCAGCACAGTCTGAACTGTCAGAAAACTGCCCGTCAGTCTCTGGGTTGTTGTCCTGTGCATTTGGTCTGTCTTCCAGGCCAATATCATCATTGTCTGAAATTTTGGGAAGCTCATCATCTGTAACATGGGAGCTATCTCTTGAGCCTGGCTCATCTTACAGCAGGACGCTGTCTTCAGATGGCTCACTGGAGGTTGTCTGCAGGGAAACAAAAGATAAAAACAATACATAAATGAGCCAATTGCCTGGCACAGAGAATTTGGATTTCCTCATGCATAGAAGAAGTGAAGACTTATAATTAAAAAAAATTAAATTAAGAGTGTGACAACTGGTATGAGCAGGTGCAAAAAATAAACTGGCCATGTGGTGAGAAATCTGATACAAAGAAGGCTGACAAATTTGACAGAACAAGTAATAGTTTTGTAGTACCATGCAATCAGTATCTTTTAGTAATACAAGCACAATGCCGTGAAATATTCAACATTCATCCAGCATAAAACGTGTAAAGCAGTGGTGACATGCACGGTATGTGTGTGTCTACAGCAAAAGCTTGTTGCCTTGAATTTCATGAGACCGGAGAAACCGTCTGAAATAATCAAATGCAGAATCACCGATATTATCAAGAAAGCAATGAGCAAATGAGTGTTTCATCAATGGACTCATTTTTCTTGAGTATGCAAGTCGTTTTGCATAAACAAGCCAAAGACCACAATTTTTGTCATTTGCGACGTTTAATTTGACAGAGCGCAATCATTTGTGGTTGTGCGAGAGTTTCTTCCTGCGTGCGTGATATTAAAGGTTAGCTATATCAAATAGCCCACGAATAAGCCCTCCTAAGTGGTACCTCAGTACCTCGTGCGACAATGTATCTGGTTCCAAGTGGCAGCGATAATGTTTTCGAGGCATGGCGTTGGTATTCAACAGATCATCCGAAGCGCATTCACTTAGTATTCTACAGGTCTGCTGCTGGCATCACGTAACGACGTACGTGACGGCAACAAAAACCTATAGTTCGTGTGATTGCACGTTATGAGTGCCCCAATTCACTAGGGCAATAACTTGAGGCACAAGGTTTTTTTTAATAACTGCATTTGCAGTCGGAGCTATGTATACGTAATCGACTATGCGATCGAATCTTATCGTACAAAGAACGGTTATCACAGAACACGATTACTGCAAGCGCGGGCTCCTTAATTATTTTAGTTGCGAAAGTCTCCGTAGATTTTATGTATAAATAGTGTTCACTATGGGCTAAAATTGGATGGTTGGATTGATGGATGGATTGATATGGCTGTAGTCTTTGGATCGTAGGACGGCTAACTCCACCAAGCCGTACTAATTGGTGAAAAAACACCACAATTATTTTTTTCTTTAAATAGTGAGGTTGAGGAATCGTACTTTGCGGTGAAGGGTTTATTTTCACTAGTGCCTTGACTTTAGCTACCAATGATATAACCTCTTTCTAGTTAATTCTACCCGATTAAAGTCTATTTTGCCCTCCCTGTCCCTAAACCCCAGAGCTTTGAAAAACTCGGCGCCATCATCCTAAACTACAGGGCGAAAACCTTTACAGAACATTATCAAGTTGTCTTCAGTTCTCTCTTCTTCTCCACACGCACTGCATACTGTGTCTACCCCTTCGTATTTGGCCGATATGTCTTGGTTCGCAATACTCCCGTGCTGTCCTCAAACAGTAGAGAAATACCCCGATTATTATGATTGATCATTTCCTTGCCGATTTCTTGCTTAAAAGTTTGACAGATCTCAAGTGCGCACTTCTTAATCATGCCAAATCTTCACATATTGGTCTCAGCTTCCTTCACCTTCTTTTTAACCAATAATTCTTTTTGGTTTGGCCCCCTGCTGTTTTCAAAGTATTTACCAGTCAACTTTCTGGTTCGCTTCCTCCATTTTGTGTCGAGATTTTCATGTACAAGTAGCTGAATCCCTTTCTAGTCTAACGCTCCTCCCCCTTTTCTCTCAATCGCTTCTCAAATTTTATCTTGCTGCTAGCTTCCCTGCCCTCAAATGATGACCATCCCATATCACCTTGTACTCCCTGATTTAGTGTATTCTCTTGAGCTCCTAAGGCAAGCCTACCTATTCCTACGTTGCTTATTTTTTTCAGCCTTGCTTGAACTTCTGATCTCATGCACAAGGCCACATTGCCGAACGTCAGACCAGGAACCATGACCTCTTACCATTATCCTCTCACAACCTCACACATATTGTAATTCCACAGTGCCCTGTTTTTCATCGCCACTGCATTCCTGTTACCTTTAGTCGTCACGTATATTTTTTGTTCCCTTACGTACTCGGACCCTTTGATTATCCATACGCCCAGATATTTCTATTCATCTGTTATCTCTAGCGTGACCTCCTGTATTCTAAACTCACTACCTTCATTATCATTAAAAATTATGACTACCGATTTTTTCTTACTGATTCTGAAATCTAACCTCATGACCGCAGATGTCCATCAATCTCTGCAAATGTTCCTTCTTGTCAGCCATTAGCACAATATCATCTGCGTACATCAATGCAGGTAGTGTCTGTTCAATGAGTTTTCCTTGGTTGATGAAAGAGAGGTAGAAGCCTAGTCAACTTCCCTCTAATTTTGTCTCTGATACTTTAGGTACTTCATGAATAACAAGGGTGACAGAGGACACCCCTACCCGAGCCCCCGTTATACCTCTGCAGGCTAGGATACCTGTTTTTCCACTTTATAACTGCCTTGTTACCTTTACAGGTATCCTTTAAAAGATTAGTGACTCGATCTTCTACACCTAGTGTGTCCAGTATTCCCCACAAGTCCTCTTGAACCACTCTATCGTACGCTCTCTTGATATCCAAAAATGCTAGCCACAGAGGCTTGTATTCCTTTTCTGCTATTTTGATACACTGCGTCAGTGAGAACAGACTGTCTTCCAGCCTCCTGTGTTTTCAAAACCCAGTCTGCAGTTCCCCCCGCACTGCCTCATCCTCTATCCGTGCCTGCAGTTTTTCCTTTATAATCTGCAACCCGAGCTTGTAGACCACTGATGTCACTGTTATAGGACGGTAGTTGTTTATGTCAGCTTTGTGCCCCTTTCCTTTATAGATCATGCTTATCTTGCTAAGTTTCCATCCACCGGAGACTTCACCATCAATTATTAATTTGCTCACTGCCTCTCTCAAAGCTTGCTTAGAATTTTGGACATAATGTTTTTATTAGCATAATTGGAATGCCATCTGAGTCTGTTGATGTACTACTAGGAACATCCTTCTCAGCCCTTTCCCACTCTCGTTGTGAAAATGGAGTCATAGCGCCACTTGGTTTATCCTTGTCTATTGTGGTGCTTAAAGAACTTATTTGTAGAAATTTTTCTGTCACCCTTGTCCCTATATATTCAATAGCTTCGTCCCCTTCTAGCCTAGCACCTTGATCGGTCGTTATAAACTTGTGCTCTAGGCTCGTCTCATTTCTTAGGGAGTTTAGATGATTTCGAAATTTCGCAGCTGTCTTTATATCTTTTTTATGTGCTTCTGCCAGCCACTGAGTTACCTTTCTTTTATTATTTTTATTGATCTGAAGGGATGCAACTCTTCTACAGCTTAGAAAGATTTCCCCCTTTCTTTGAACATCATCTGTTCGGTTCACCCTGCTGCTTAGCATGTCTGTGTTCTCTAGCGGCTTCCTGACGTTTTGCTATGGCTCTCTCAACTTCCTCCTCCCACCAACTTTTGGGTTCATGTATTCTTTTCCGGGGTGATTTATCACGTGCCTTGGCAAGCTCTAGCTCAAACAGTCTAATTAGATTCGTGTATGTCCACACTGTTTTATTATCCTCTGTAACTACTTTCTCAATTTGTTTAGTAGCTATTTCTATTTGCCTCTCTGAATAAAAATTTTCCTGTAGTTGCTCATTTTGTCTCCTTACTTTCCCTTCTCTTCCATAACTTAGCTAGATATGTTTGTGATCACTACCCAGACTTCTGTAGCCACCTTCATCTATGTGCGTTCCCCTGAGCTAATCATACATCCTAAGTGACATCAGTGCGTAATCTATCGTCTACTGCAGCCTTCCTACCTCCCATGTTATTTGCCCTTCACACTTCTTGCCCCGCAGGGGCGCCTGCGCAAGTAGGCATTTGGTGCGTAGCGACACCATGGACCCGAACTCACGGGGGAGTTTCTACTCCCTCCCACGCCTAGCCGTGCGTGGCTTTGCCGTGTCCGGGGAAAAGGGGATCCTGGGGGTTGAGCCGACGCTGGGTGATTGGACCTTTGGCCCCCAGCGGAGGCAACACACTCCTTTGGCCCCGGCTTCACGTAGACGGCACCCCTGGGCTGACCCACCCAGGGGAAATCGGCAGTCACCTTTTCCTAACCCTCTCTCTTTACATTTTCGTCTTTATCGCTCACTTTTTACCTGTCCTGTCGTCTTTTCTTTTCCGTTTACTTCCAAATTTCCTGGCAAATTGAGTTAACCCTGCGGGACGGAACTCCCTTGGTCAGGACCATCGGGTTATAGTAGCAATGTAAGGCTAACGTGTGTATACGTTTCCTTGTTGGACTCCAAGGTGGGTGGCCAGCATAGCTACCGAATGATCATGCTTTTCTATATAAAAAACTACCCCCCTTTTCCACAATGACCGGTCCCATAAAAGAACGCACCGAAGCCAATAGAAACTTTCTGACTAAAGAGAGCGATTAAACAAATTTTTTTTGTAATGTCGTTGACTGAGACTAAGATTCAGAACATATCACCATTTCCGATTGCAAAAGCAGTCAAAGAATGCATTGGAAGTAATTACAGTGCAAAAAATGAATTCAGGAGATCTCTTCATTGAAGTGAAACACAAAGAACAAAGTGATAAAACCAGACACCTTGGAAAAATCGGACAACATGAAGTCGATGTAACAGCCCACCGATCTCTCAATTACATGCGAGGTGTAATATCCGACAACGAACTGCTAAAGTGCACCGACGCAGAAATTGAGGATGCTTTAGCGGATCAAGGTGTACTTGCTGCACGAGCAATCATCATCCGTAAAGATAAGAAGGAAACCCGCACAAGGAATGTAATACTAACCTTCGCAAGCACGACTCTTCCTGCTGCAGTTAAGGTAGCGTACCTATACCTACGTGTGAGGCCCTACATACCCAATCCTCGCAGGTGCTTCCGGTGCCAGAGGTTCGGGCCCGGGTCTCACTCATGTCGTGGCAATCCAACCTGCATGAAATGCGGCCAGAATGAACATGATGATGGCGAATGCACGAACGCTTTAAACTGTGTGAACTGCAAGGAGCCCAATGCAGTGTACTCGCGCTCCTGCCCAGAATGGCAAAAAGAAAAAGACATACTGAAACTAAAAACCAAAGAGAACATATCGTACCCAGAAGCGCACAAGCGTGTGATTCTTGCCCAAAAGGGCACCTACGCTGAAGCGGTGCGAAGGGGGAAGGCACCGCCGACGGTCTCTGTAGGCACACAGGTCAAACTCCAGGACCTAGTGGCCACGGTCCGTCCCCCAGACAAGATCGAAAAAAAGGCACCAAGTGCCTTTTTTCAGGGAGGCCCCAAAGCCTCGACCAGTGTTGGTGCCAGCCAACCTAATATCGAGGCAAAAGAGGTCTCAACAACGGTGCCGATTAGCCAGCCTCCCTTGAGGAGGCCAGCATTCTCGCTGGGTACCAACACTGTTGGGCACCCTGGTGGTGCCGAGTCCATGGACGTGAGTCTATCGGACACTGAAAGCCTGACAGACCCTGCTTCAACTAGCAGGGCGATCAGGCAGCCCATCATCCCTCCCTGCAAAGGAGGAAAAGGGAGCCGAAACACACTTTAAGCCCCACAAAAAAAAGAAGTGACGAAGCACACGAATAGTGTCGCTTTTTAGCTTATGCACAACTAACTCAAAATACTAAATTTTATGCACATCATTTCACGCAATGGCATACATCATCCACTGGAACTGCAGAGGCATGACACGGAACTTAAGCGACATTAAGGACATATTTACAAGCTTCTCACCTGTAGCGTTATGCTTGCAGGAAATGTACCTGGGACCAAAAAACAACAAAATACTAAAAGGTTACACAGTTATACGTCGCGACCGCTCGCAAAGCAACCGACTGTCCGGCGGCGTCGCCATTGTTGCCCAAAGTGGTATAGCGGTAAGAGAAGTTATAGTTAACAGGTTCATTGAAACGGCTGCAGTCACCATTTTATCACACAAAACTATCACTATTTGTTCCATATACATTCACCTCATACACATTTTACTGTAAAAGATCTAGAACAAATTGCAGAACAGTTACCCAAACCCTTTTTAATGGCAGGAGATTTCAATGCGCATAACATACTATGCGGTAGTGTAAAGACAGACACTAGAGGGCAGGTAAATGAAGATTTTATTCTTACTAACAATGTGTGTCTTTTAAACACTGGATCACCAACATACTGCTCTCCAGGCACAAGAGCCATAAGTTGCTTGGATTCGGCACTGTGCTCAAGCTCACTGTTTCCTGACTTTACATGGGAAACAATAAACAACTCATACGGTAGTGACAATCTACCGTCGATTGTGAAACTAACATCACCTTTTCCGACCATACGCTCTCGACCACAGCGTTTGAAGCTTCACAAAGCTAACTGGCCTTTGTACACACAGAGAGCTAATGTAGAGGATGAGTTTTCTGAACACCTAACATTAGATGAAATAAATGACAAGATCACCGATTGCATACTGTCTGCGGCAGAGCAAGCTATTCCCCAGTCTTAAGGACTAGTGGGAACAAAGTTAAAGCCATGGCAGACCAGTGAGTTTGCAAAAACCAAAAAACTACGAAATAAAGCATAGCATAACTTCCGTAGGTACCCCACATGTTACAACCTCCTTGTGTTCAAACAAGCTAAAGCAAAAGCACGATATATTTGTAGAAATGCAGGAAAATTGTCCTGGCAGAAGTACATATCTGCAATCAATAGCATAACCACACCCAAGAAAATGTGGAACTAGGTTAGAAAATTCAGCGTCGACTATTCCTCATACGCGACACCCATACTTACAGACCCAGGCACACAGACATGTCTAGAGGAGTAGGCGAACATTTTAGGCGAACACTTTTACACTATATCCAGTTCGGCTAATTACACGCCATCCTTCCTGGCATACAAACAGACAACCGAAAAACAAAAACTACCAGTAGCCGGTGGCCTAGATGAGCCGTACAATGCTCCCTTGACGCTCCAAGAGTTAAGCACAGTGCTTTCGGCGGGAAAAAAAGACAGCAGTCGGTCCAGACAGAATTCATTACGCAATGCTCGCGCACCTGTGTCAAGCTGCCGTGCAAACATTATAAAAATTTTTAACATTATAATTTGGAAAACTGGCAAAATGCCCGCAAATTGGAAAATGACAACCATAGTACCATTTCTAAAGACTGGAAAACCACCGACTTTACCGAGTAGCTATAAACTCATAGCACTTACAAGCTGTATGGCAAAAGCACACGAAAGCGTAAAAAACAGAAGACTAACATACACCCTTGAAGTAGACAACCTACTAGATCATCATCAGTGTGGGTATAAGAAAGGCCATTCAACGATCGATCATCTTGTTCGTCTCGAACACACAGTGCGTGAGGCCTTCTTGCATAGGCAACACTGCTTAGCAGTATTTTTTGACCTGGAAAAGGCCTACGACACCACGTGGAGGTACGGTATACTGAGAGACCTGGCGAATCTCAGAATACACGGAAAAATGCTTAATTGCCTCTCCGACTTTCTATCAAACCGAAACTTCCAGGTACGGTTGGGCTCCACACTATCGCGGGTTTTTGTCCAAGAAAATGGTGTGCCTCAAGGTTGCGTGTTGAGCACTACACTGTTCGTAGTCAAAATGAATTCAGTTAATGAAGTAATCCCACCCTTCATCATGCACTCATTATATGTTGACGACCTTCAGATAGCATGTCGGGCCTCAAGCATATCCACATGTGAAAGGCAGCTGCAGCTAACCATCAACAAACTGACCAAATGGGCAGATCAAAACGGCTTTCGCTTTTCTACCCAGAAAACCGTTACCCTACTTTTCTCACAAAAGCATGGCTTGTATCCGGACCCTGTTCTTAAAATCAACAACAGTGTACTGCCACTCAAGTCAGAACACCAGTTCCTAGGCCTAGTATTTGACAGGAAACTAAACTTCATTTCCCATATGAATTACACAAAAAAGAAAGCAAACAAAGCGCTCAACATCTTTAAAATACTATCGTGGAAACACTGGGGTGCTGATCGAGTCTGCCTTTTACGCATATACCGCTCGATCGTGCGCAGCATACTTGACTACGGCAGCGTTATTTACGGTTCAGCCAGAAAATCTTACCTCAAACGTCTTGACCCAATACATCAACATGGATTGCGCTTGGCGACTGGAGCGTATAGAACCTCACCTGTCCAGAGCTTATATGCTGAGAGCAACGAGCCGTGCCTAGAACTAAGAAGAGCGCTACTTACTGTATCCTATGTTTTAAGAACCAGATCGAAACCAAGCCACATATGTCACACTATTGTCTCACATCAATACCAGAATACAATACAATAACAGACCGCACACGATAAGACCAATTCTCTTGCGCTTTGAAGAAATATGTCTAGACTACAAAGTACCGAATCAGGCACTGAAGCGTTGTCCGAATGCAGGAAAGATTGGCTCCATGGTTGGACTTTCGCACTACACTGACTTTACCTTAACTCATCTAAGGAAGAAGGAAACTCCACAGGAACAAATTATCCAGGATTTCTTAGCCGTACAAGAAAAATATAACACACACTCTGAATACTACACTGATGGATCAAAAACACATGAATATACAGAAGTGCTGTCATATCAAAACACTCAGAAACATGTATAAGACTGCCCTCATTCGTATCTATCTTCACAGCAGAAGTATATGCTCTTTTGATTGCTCTCCAAGAAACATTATCAAGAAATCACAAAAAAGCTGTTATATACACTGACTCACTTAGCGCATTAAAAGCCCTACATTTAGGTCGGAGAACGAACCGTTTCTCGGGACATTTTACAGAAGGTAGAAAGAGCTGAGAAAAATGGCAAGACAATCCGGCTTGTATGGGTGCCGAGCCATGTTGGTATCCCAGGAAACGAAAAGGCAGACAGTGTAGCAACAAGGGCAAGTCATCAAAGCAAAGCAGAAATAAGGGCACCATTCAGAGACTGTTTCAACAGTTGTCGGACAGCGTTTAGGGCAAAATGGCAAGAAGAGTGGCAGGCTCAAGTGCATAACAAGCTTCAAATTATCAAGCCTATTTTACAAGAATGGAAGTCTTGCAACCACCAAAAGCACTTCATCGAAGTAACCCTGTGCCGCCTGCGTATAGATCATACTCACCTAACCCACAACTTTTTATTGCGCGGAGAAGATCAGCCAGAATGTGAATATTGCAAGAACCTCTGACTATCAATCATATTTTAATAACATGCCCAGTCTTTGAAAAAAGTAGACACATTTATTTTAAACAGTTTTACAGAACACAAACACCTCTACACCCAATGTTAATACTATCAGAAAATGCACCAATCACAATACAGGATGTTTTAAGGTTTCTAGACGCCACAGGTCTTTTAAACAAACTGTAAACAGAAATCTGTTTTTAACCTCACATTTTAACCCTATTATCATAATCACCCAGTGTCTGGCGCATCATAGTCATTGTTGCTTTTGCGCCACAAAACCCAACGTAACTAACACTTTTCGGTACTGCTGCAAATAACCAAATCATGCCTTTCACACATATCCATCGTCATTTTGCCAGCAGGGTCGGTATACCCAATTATATATTCTATGGGCGCATTCATAACTCCTAGTAAAATTATCTCGCTCTCTCCTCCTAACTCCTCAATGTCCTTTGATATACACTCTACCATTGCCTAAATTTCCTCTCTGCCCTTTGCTCCCGTCCACAAGTACACAAAACCAAGGAGTGTCATTTGCCCTGCCACTTTCCCTTTTAGACATAAATGTTCCTTCTACTCCTGCTCGACCATTTGCCAGTCTGTAGTTTTATGAATGAAAGCCCCAATACAACCCACCTTTTTGCTCCTTTCTGTTATATTACAATGTTCCATGCGTAGTCCGCATTGTTATGTGGTTGTTCCTTGTCCCTAAGATGTGTTTCTACAAAACCGTATACCATCGGCCTCTCCTTCTTTAGCTGTTCTTCTATCTCTTCCCGCTTCAGCCTGTTCCTGCCACCCTGCATTTTAATAACGCTATGTCTGAGTTGGCTCGGCGCTCGGTGCTACGTCTATTTCTGCCCCGGACTCTACCTATCGTAGATCCGGTTAACACTTTGGAATCGTACCTGTCCATGCCACTTGTCAAAGAGTCTCCCTGGTTGTCTTCCTCGTTACTAGCTATCCTGCACCCCGAAGGGCCCGCGTGCCGCCCCCAAAAAGCTACTGTGCGTCTTGCAAGTCACCAACGCACCTCATGACCTAGCCCCCTGTCGAAGTTAATTCTGTATCGTTGAAAACCACCCCACCCATGCACCTCTCTTTTCATTTCCACCACCTCAAAGCCTTTCTCTCGACTCATTCGCCTAATATCTTGGTTTGCGTTGACAACCACTCTTTGCAGGTTGCCGTCACGCACCAGTACCTCCGGTATCGTGCATATTATTACCTGTACCTGAGAAGTGCCGCACATGCCATCGACCCCTTTCGCCAGTGTGGTCGCTAGTTCTGCCGTATCTTCATTTAGAATAATTTCTAAACGGCCTTAAATTATCACGAGGTTTCGTCTATCAGCTGTAGTTTTGAGTTTTGCGCTCGCTTGCCTCATTACTGTTTCCAGTCTGCGTCCTGGGAACACCCCCACTGCAACCCTCTTGTTACCTCTTACCCTCTCTTTGATCGCTTTGGCGTATCGATTTCAATTCGAGTCCCCAGCGATTATCACAAGCTCTGACTTTTCAGCTGGAGCGTTCTGCACCTGGGGGTTACTTGCACCTGTGACGCCGGCTGCTTCGTCCCCTCCTAGTTCCAACACTACTTCGCTGAAGCTGAGCTTTGCGACAATTGTACTGGCTGAACCTGTTTTTTCCAAACTTCCTTGCTCTTTCTTTGCCGCCGTTCTGGTTGCCGGTTCCCTACTGTTCTCTGCGTCAGCCGCCCTTTTGTTCACCTTGGCTAGTGCTTCCTCGGTGGATTTCAGCCTTTCTCCCATCGCCCTCGTTTTCTCTTGCTGTGTAGCCAATGCAATCTTGAGCTCGGTGATTTTCATCAGCAGTTCAATATGGGCGACCATCATCTTCAACATTTTTTCCTCGACCTCACATTGCCTACACTTCGCGTCAGCCTCCTCTTCATTCGTTTCTGCACTTGCGTCTAGCTTTCAAACTCACCCCACATCTCGAACACTTTACGGCATTTCTAACCATGTTTTATGACACCAATTGCCCTATGACTTGTCTCACTCGATAATTACAAAACACGATCCCTGCCCTACGAAAAAGAGAAAGTCTAAACTCTACTACAAAAATTTGCGTGTTCACTGTACGTGCACTTACCCCACGGGGTGGCAAGAGACAAAACACAAAGAAACAAACACACACACGCGCACAAGCTAGTAAATACATAGAGGCTGACCCCCGGAAAGGTTGTACAATGTAATAAGCACTACAAAGATTTTAACTGCTGTATTATAATTATGAAGGCAAGCTCAAAACATGCAAAACCACTTATCTGCGCAGTCAATCGGGAGCGCTCAAAAAACACGTCCATTCAACGTGCCAGTCCGAACCTCAGCTTGTGCGCGATCTGTTGTCAAAAATTGTAACTAACAAATAATAGCAAAAGTGTTTGCGTTGCGTTGAGCAGCTTACAAAAACGCACCCAGTGGTAATGTTGCAGAAATTTGGTTTTCTATCGCTGATCCTAAATGACGCTACAATATGTAGTTCCCTTCCTCCACTTTTTCGCACAGTTGGTGCGCGGTTTGGCTAGAGTTTTATACAATAATAAAACAGTTTTAGATTTAGTACACAGTTTTATAACTGTTGAGCGAAGAGCTTCTAGTTTGATTTTAAATTGGCACATAGATATATGAACGTATATGCAAGTAGATACATGTTGGTATATATAATCCCCTGCTTGGGTGGCAGCCCCCGCCACATAGCTGTAACTTGCTTTTTTGTTTTCTTGTGGTTTAACAAAGTTATGAATCAATGAATTGTTTATTATGTACCATTTTATGAGTTGAGGAGCCATATTATTTAATGAAGTAGCCTGCAAACGACACAATAACACACACATATCCCCAAATACAGTCTAGAGCTTGTGTTTGATCTTTTTAAATGAGCCGTGATTGCGTCATTTGCGCTATTTCAAGAAATATCAATAAATAGGTGATGCTGAAGACATTCACCAGTTCTTTAATGGGCTATGCAGCTATCCGCCGCGAACTTTCTAGCCTTTTTTTGTGCAGATTCTTTTACACGCACGGTTACATGCAGATTGCAAGCTCACACTGCAAATCATTTATATGAATTTTTTTCTTTTGTAAACAACGTGTCCGTATACACCAGGTTATTATGAAATTACGATACTGAACATGACGAAAGTGTTGCATGATCGGTGAATATCGATGAAACGTGCTTGATATTTCGTAACGGTACTGCACCTGGTGAAATCGACGCACGATCGGTAAATATCGATGACATATTCGTGATCTTTCGCAACCACCTAATACAATACTGCACAAGATGAAATTGATGCATTATTGGTGAATATCGATGACGTGTGCTTATATTCTGCAATGAAATAATACGATGCTGCACACGATGAAATTGATGTATGATCGGGGAGTATCGACGACATGTGTTTGATATTTCACAATGACTTATACGATGCTGCACACGAGGAAATTGATGCATGATCAGGTGAATATGATGACTTGTGCTTGATATTTCGCAATGACCTAATACGATACTTCACACGATGGAATTCGTGGATGATCGGTGAGAATCGATGACATGCGCCTGACATTTCGCAATGCCTTCGAGGGATTTCTGAGCTAATGAGTGCTACGTGTATTGCGCAGTCAGAGGTGTGGTTTGAGCTGCTATACAATTCATTGTCTTGAAACTCGTTACATTTGTGGATGTGTGTACTAGCACACATGCAAACACATGCACGCTTTGATGATGCTCTAGTTGTATTGCCTGGTATACTTCAAAATGAGAGTTACCAGCCCTGGCAACTTACAAAGATTGACGATATGCAGGCTTCTCTGTGTGAATAAATAGGTAGTGCACGTACGCGTATACACTATAGGTTCATAATAAATACCGTATTGCACATAATGAAATTTACCATTTATCAGTGAATATCGATGACATGTGCTTAATATTTCAGCAAAGCTTTCGATGGATTTTTAGCGAATAACTATTTACCCCATGCACAGAGCATTAGTGCTTTTAGATTTAGGGGTGGTTGTGCTGATACTTTGCCATCAGCCTGAACTCGATTTTTAGATTTTTGTACGTGTGTACGCACACACGAAACCCCGTGCATGCGAATATTCACAGAAAAAAGTCAGACATACGGCCCGCGCCGAAAAAAAAACATCTGGCTAAGCCTAACGAAAATGTAAACTATGTGTAAACCAGTGCAATTAGGGGCTCATTACCACTGACAGATAAATTGCTATCATTTTGTTAGTACCATTGCTGTGTTAATGATCAAATAATGGATTCATATTTCCGAATAGTTTGATGCATTCAGTTGTAGAGTGATGGGTGATCTTCAATAACATTTCATCTCTTCAAGACATTTTCTCCCAATAAAACTGCTACACATAACACGGCTTCACTTCATTGGTACTGTTTTCCAAGCTTTCATCGGCGTGTTCAAGGTCTAGGTGTTGCCGATCAAAATGAAGTACTTTCTGCATGTTAAATATTTTTCGGGCAACGTGAAGAAAGTTACGACGTCAAATCATGTACAAAAGTTAGATCCGAAAGATGTGAACGACTTCACGGCTGGGGACACCTATTTAGTGTATTGGGACAGCGACGACTTTACTAAAAGAGGCTACTATGACGCTGATCTCCTGCATATGACTGGTATGTTTGCGTGCTTTTATAAACCACATGCTTTGCTTATTTGGGCTCCTCCGATCAGGATACGCAGACCTATGTTTACATTTTTAAGCGGTCTTTTTTTATCCTAAGACTGCTCAAAGTCGACGTGCATGGTTGACCTTGCGGCTACGGGCAGTTTGATAATAAAAAGGCACGATCGATGCTTAATAACACTTCAAAGTACCCTCATGAATCTCTACGTTCTGGCCCAGGTATCTCTTCTTTTAAACAAGGTGTGTGTTTTACACCACGGCGCCGTTTGCTAACATAAATAAAGAAAACATCTAGTCTGCACCTAGTGCCATCTCTCGCCACTGTAGCAACTAGCCAAATAAATAACATGGCCGCTGCGCACGTAAGCGTATTATGGCTAGCGTGGTGAGCTTTCCTAGTTCTGTGTTGAATTTCTGAACGCTGCACTGTCGCAACCCTGCTTGTCACACGAAAGGTAACAGATTGTAAGAATGCGGACAGGAAGAATGGTGTTTGGGAGCCGGTGCGCTTGTGCTGTAGCCGCTTCGCAGGTGCATCAGTACTACCTACGCCCGACTTGCTATCTACCGTTTGGTGTGCGTGAAGAAAGAAGCATAGAATCGAAGGGAGTGAACGTGATATTTGTTCGTGCTTCGCCGCAAGGCCCCTCTAATCGCCGATTGAGTAGATCGAAAAAGGTAAAAAAGCACGCGCAGAGATTCGTTTCGGCAGCCTGTGTGCTGCTCGGACTGTGGTCGCTCCTCGGAAAAGCGTCCATGACCGAACTCGACAGCTGCCTATACGCAAGCCGAGGACGCTAGTGTATACAACTGTAAATTTTACGGATTTCAAATTTAGTAAACGTGATTGAAAAGTTAGATTTTGCGTGTGTATGCGCACATGGAAGCCCGTGCACGAACATGCATAAAGAAAAATTGGATCCCCGCGCAGCAAAAAAAGATTTGTGTGTAAGCCCAACAAATGTATACACGAGTAAACAGCCTCACGGCGAACACGGCAATAGTGCAGCCGTGTTCCATTCAGCGGTAATATATAAATTTTTAAACTGGGAGATCGTACAGAAATACTACTTGCATTGTGACATTCCCTCATACGCCTTGGCTTCCTATAGACTTTGACAAGCTAGCGTGGATAATTAGAATATACCTAATAAAATAAAAAGTACAGAACGAATGTGCAGCTGTAAGTTTAACGCTTGGGATATCTCAATTGTATTATTGGTGCGCCTTATCTACAGTGTGTGGTCTTGCACTTTTACAAGGCTAACACCAGTTTTGCTGTCTTTACTGAAATAATTTTACTGACATGGTTGGTCTTGCCTGTCTTAACAGCCTTAACAAGCATATGCTGTTAGAAAAAAAAACTCAAGATTGTCATTCATGAAAGGTAAAGAGCCGACCAACCCATTAAGGGAAACCCTTTCCTTACGCGCGCCATCACGGACCCCTCCCGCCACCACGGCGACAATCTTGGGTGGCCCGACACGCGTCGAGAACTGACCAGCACGGAATAAAAACCGGATGTGGATGTACACGGACATTTCGTTTCGTTCTCAGTTTTGACAGTGGTTCTTCCTCTTTTTACTTTCTTTTTTTCTTTTTTCCTTTTGTCTTTTCGTCTTTTTTCTTCTCTTTTTTGCTTTCTTTCTTTTATTTAGTTCTCTCTCACTCTCGCAAACATCTTTTAAAGCGAAAGGGACGCGGCAGCAACGAAGTTTGGAAGTTCATGTTAGTATAAATCATCCCCTGATAAAGAGAGGACCCCTCGCGAAACTGTTGGGAAATAAATATATTTATCCTTGTTGACAACGCTCCCGTTGCGCCATATCCCATACCTTCAGGAAGACTAACTGGCTTATTGAATGTACTCCCACTAAATATATATATATATATATATATATATATATATATATATATATATATATATACGACACAACGGGAGCGATGTCAACAAGGGTAAATATATTTATTTCCCAACTGTTTCGGGAGGGGTCCTCCCTTCAACAGGGGATGAGTTATACTAACATGAACTTCCAAACATCGTTGCTGCCGTGACCCTCTCGCCTTGAAAAATGCTTGCGAGAGTGAGAGAGAACTAAAAATAGAAAGAAAGAAAAAAAGAAAACAAAGAAGAAAAAAAGAAAAGAAGAAAAAAGGAAGAAAAAAGACGAAAAGAAAAAATAGTAAAAAGAAAAAGGAAAAAAAGAAAGTAAAAAAGAGGAAGAACCACTGTCAACACTGAGAACGAAACGAAATGTCCGTGTACGTCCACATCCGGTTCTTATTCCGTGCAGGTCAGTTCTCGACGTGTGTCGGACCACCCAAGAATGTCGCCGCGGGGGCGGGAGGGGTCCGTGACGGCGTGCGTAAGGAAAGGTTATCCCCTAATGGGTCGGTCGACTCTTTACCTTTCATCTTCGTCCATTTCCCTTCAATGGTCATCAAGTGGTAGGCGAACAGAAACACTTTGTATGAGCATGTGAAAAAAAGAAGAAAAAGGAAAAAAAAGTAGAAAAAAAAACAAGATAGGACAGTGTGCACGTACGATTCAGTCAGAAAAAACAAGCATGGTCGCCAGCTATAAATCTTTGTCACCAATTTCCTCCTGGCTTACTTCTTGGAGGCTGGAGAGTCTTCCGCGGTCCTCGTTAATGCCGGCTACTAATGTTAGAAATTTGAAAATAAATAATGCCTCACGCTGCTCGCGCTCGCGTCTGTTTAAGAAAGCGGACTGCAAAAGAGTTACGCTGATTGTTTCAAAACTGTGGTTTGGCAGGCGCAGATGTCGAGATAAAGGTAGCTTCGGCAGTGAAATGGCGTGGTACCGGTGAATATTGAACCACAGCCGAAATGGCGTGTCTGTCTGGCCGATATATTCTTGTCCGCAGATGTTGCAATGTAGCATGTATAATACGTTACTGGAGTCGCAAATAGGGCTTTCAGTTATGCAGAATTTGAAATCCGAGAAGTTCGCTTTGGATTCACGTGTTCTGACCATCTGTGGGCATAACTTGCATCGAGCTTTCCCGCAGGGACGGCACCCTGATTGAATTTCGGGGGTGTTTGTTTTTGCTCTTACAAGAACGTCCTTGAGATTTTTATCCCTGTGGTAGACCACGTGGGGTGGCTTCGCGAAATGGAAGTTAGTTGTTTGCTTTGCCTGATTACGTTGAAATGGCGGGAAAGTATGTTGTTGATTCGAAGCGCTGATGAGGAGTAATTTGGTACAAGGTATGTTTGGGAAGTCGTTTGAGATGCTCTGTTTGGTCCCTTAATTATATCATTCCTGTTAACGTTCCGAGCACGTAGTATGGCATCGTCAATAATGTCTTCCGGATAATTTTTTTTCAATAAGGAATGCTTTAGGTGTTCCGCGTGTCTGTCAAATTCCCGCATATCGGTGCATATTCTTCGGTACCGGTAGGCCTGAGAATATGGAATACCCGTTTTGCAATGCTTTGGGTGGCTGCTGTTGAAATGTAGGTACATTCGACGGTATGTACACTTTTTGTAAAGGTTTCTTGACAAGCAGTCATTTTTGACCGTGACAATGACATCCAAGAAGTTAATGCTAGTTTTGGAAATTTTGTGCGTGAATTTAATTGATGGATGGCACTTGTTAAAATCCTCTATAAAACGGAAAAGACTTCCCTTATCGTGGTTCCATATCGTAAAATTATCGTCTTTATCGTCTAAGTATCTTCTGTAGTAGAAAGGTTTCCAGGTGCGTCGCTCAATGAATGGGATTTCAAGTGAAGCCAAAAAGGTGCTCGCGAAGTTTGGGGCCATTTCAGTGCCCATTGCAGTGCCACTGACCTGAAGGAAATGCTTGCCATTGAACTCAACATAGTTATAATTTAGTACAAGTTCAAGTAGTGCAAACAGTACATCGCCACTTACACTCGTTGATGAGTCAGATTTTACATATTCAGAAACCATAGCCGCTGTTCCGTTATGGTAGGGTATGTTGGTGTACAGTGAGCAGACGTCGATGGTCACCAGAAAACTACCGCCTGGGATGTCGAGACTTGAAGTTTCGCAGATGAAGTGATTTGTGTCCTTTAGGTAACAGGGAAAATTTGGGGGGATGTTTTTCATTAAGGAATTGATGAATTCTGATATATTTTCTGTTGATGTACTGTTGCTGGATACAATCGGACGTCCGGATTGCCTGCCTTGTGTATTCTGGGGCGGAAACAGAATTGCTTTTAACACTTTGTTGGTAATTTTCTCATCCCGGCGGAGATTATTTAGGGGGACTTTTATCTCCCCTTCAAATTCGGGAGTCGGGTTCATTGGAAGTTTTTGTAGAATTTTGTGTCTGATAGTTGTCGTTCCCTTTTTTTAAGTATTCCGACGTGTTTTGAATTACTATGCAGCCCCCTTTATCAACCGGTTTGATGGTAATTTCAGTGTTTTTTCGTAGTTCATCGAGTGTCCTTCGTTCTGACTTTGATATGTTGTTTCGAGATGGCAGATTTTTTTCATACGCTCAGTTGATACCTATCTTTTTGAACTGCTGATATATACATATCGAGGTGTTTGTCCCTCCGCTCACCTGGACACCATGATTTGTCACCACCAATTAATATATTATCATCCGTACAGTCCTTGCGAGCATGAAAGTATTCACGGAGGCGGAGCGTCATTACGCGCAAAGTTATCAAGGTCTTGGTACAGTTCAAATTCGTTGAATCTACCGGATGATGGACAAAAGGTTAAGCCTGTCGACATAAGTTGGAGCTGAGCTGATGTGAGCGTTGTGTTGGACAGATTTAGGACATTTTTCTCATAAGTTTTTGGCTGCTCTTGGCTATCACGTGGCATGGGAGTGTCAGCGTCATATTCGAGAGTAAGGGTGTTTTGATTAGGATTGCACTGTAGTTTCAAGTTCCCATTTTTCTCCTCAAAGTTAGGTTGTGGTACGATTGGTCCCTGGCGTTCTTGTACGGCCTCATTCCTACTTTCCTGTTGCAGAGCAGTGGAGCTTCTGCAGTCCCGATTGAATTTTCTATCGTTTACAACTGAAACTTCGCCTCTCTTTTTTAGCTCATATCTTTCCAGTTCTCTTGCCTCATGCTCTTCGAGATTAGATACCAATTTCTGCCTGGCCTTCGTGACACTGTATTGGGCGGCCTTACGCTCACTATGGTCCGCAATACAGTGAAATCTCGATACACTGAACTTCAGGGAGCCACGGCAATTTGTTCGTGATTTTGAAAGATCAATATTAGAGTGAATGCCTGAAATACCCATAAATACTTATTTTCCACCAACAAAAACGACTACTTTACAACGTTTACACAAAGAAGTCTGTGATTTTTTTTACGTGTGCAGCAGAATCTTTGCATGTAGTGCGAAGGCCACCAGCTCATCCACATCCGTGTGGTTGTCGGCTTTCTCCTGAATCAGTGGGACCGACACGGGCATGCTCTGGTCTTTAAAGCATCTGAGCATCGCAGAGTCAATCGGCTGAAAGTCACCGAGCGGCAGTCCCTTCCTTGAGGGGGCAAGTTGCAACTAATGCTGGATATTCATTATTTTGTTCTTATCCTAAGGATCATGGCAATTGCAGAACGCGCCATTCCAAATTTTTTGGCCTGAACAGCATGATTTCTGCATTCAAGTTGCTGAAGAATATCGACTTTCTCGCTTAGCGAGAATTGCTTTGGCTTCTTCGTCGCAAGTAGAGATGAACTCATTGTAGGACAACCGCTGTATGAACGCCAGCTTGCTTTGCAGACGCAAAACAAAATAATAAAAAATAAATAAACGCGACTGACGACAAATTCTAGAGCACATGTAGAGTGACAAAAATAACAAAAACCCGAAGCGTCGTGGCTGTCATCACTTCTTTCGAAGAAAAGCAAGAGATAAGAAACAGAATTCTCGTATTTCGTTTCTACTTCCTTGCTGTGTCAGGTTTTCTGCGCCCATGCTTCTTGCTCAGCTACTCCCACTGTGTTTTTCTGACCTTGCCCTCCTGTGTTGTCTTGACCTCTCACCTCTGTGCTTGTAAACGTGCAACGTCAGTGTTTCAACAAAAAGAAAGACAAGAAAGTATGTGTCTATACAAGAAGTATATGAGAAGAAAGAAAGTCGTCCTTTCGTTTTTTTTTGCCACACAGTCACACGTCTTCTGAGAAGCATAGCATCCGTTTGCTTGCATACCGCTCCGGTGGTCGCAACGGATTTCAGAACATGAGTTCGTGTTACTGAGGCGTTCATTTCGTGCACAGCAACACTTCATTTCGTGCACAGCTGCTTAGCCAACAGTGCCACCTTAGCTGTCGCTCATTTGAACAACGGTGAGCAATAGTTACAACGTAAAGCACCTATGGCATGTTATTGCTCTTAAGTATTGGCATGCCAGGGGGATCGTTGTGGTTGGCTTGTAGCAGATGCAGATGCTCCAAAATAATAATACTTTCCTTATTCGGTAGTATTAATAGTCATAGTTAGCGTAATATATACTACAGTGAAATCTTGGCAGAACGAACACCACATTAATGAACTTTCCAGATTAACGAACTTTGAAAAAATTCCGTGCCGACTGCTAGTAGTTTCATTGTAAACTTATTGCACTACTACATAGTTCAGAGTACCGAACTTTTCAAAAGAATGAGTGGTAACATAGTTCTTCTTTGTAATAATAACGCCTCAGTAATATGAATTCGTGTTCTGAAACACTTTGCGACCACTGCAGCGCATATACAAGCAGGGGACACAGTGAACGGGTGCCTTGCTTCTCTGTAGATGTGCGACAGTGTAGAGCAAAAAGAAACAGAAGGACGACTTTCTTTCTTTTTGTTGAGACGATGATGCTGCAGGTTCACATGCGCAGAGGCGAGAGTAACATAAGAGGGCATAGGTGAGCGAGGCCGAGGGCGGAGTGGGAGTGTCGAAGCAGGAAGCAAGGGCACGAAAACCCTGAGACAGCAAGGAAGCAGAAAACGAAACATGAGGAATTTTTTCGAACTCTTTCTTCGGAGGAGGCGATGACAGCTGCGATGCTTCAGGTTTGTCTTTTACGTGGGTTCTAGGAGGCCTTGTCAGTCGTGTTCATCCCTTTTCCGTGCTTTTTTATGGCGTACACAAAGCAAGTCGGCGTTCGCACTGCAGTGCTACTACATTGAGTTCATCTCTACTTGCGAAGTTCTTTTCAGTTTTCGCAAAACAAAAAGTGGATATTCTTTGGAAACTGGAAGGCAAAACGTAGGTTGTTGTGGCCAAATAAGTTGGAGTGGTGCTTTCTACAATTGCCACGATCCTGAAAGATAAGAACAAAGTAATGAAGTGTCAGGATCAGTCGCAACTTGCGCTCTCGATTAAGCGAACTGCGACTCGGTGACTTCGAGCTGATAGACTCTGCGGTACTCACATGCTCACATGGTAAGAGCCCAGAATGTGCCCGTGTCGGGCCCACTGACTCAGAAGAAGGGGCGACAGTTTGCTGCAATTTTGAATGTGAGAGGCTTCGAAGCATCTTCCGGTTAGCTTCACTGCTTTTACAGTTGGTGCTGCATGCGTAAATAATTACCAGACTTCTTCAGGTACACGTGCATATTTTGGTGTCCAAATGTGCATTTGTTTTTTCTAGTGAAAAGAAAGTTCAGGGACCCACCGTTGTGAAGGTAAGTCGTTTTGGTAGATGAAAAAATATTTATTTATCGGTCAATTTCGGCCTTTTCCTCTAACGACCTTTCAAAATAACGAATCGCCGTGGCCCCCTGAAGTTTATTGGACCAATATTTCCCTGTAAACAAGCGGAACCTTAATTGTAATGATAAGCACCCATTGATTATGCACCAGGAATAGGTTCATGAATCCTGCGGCGGGGCCTGTGGTGCCTGAACAGCCTGTGGTGCCTGATTTGCCTGCGATGCCAACAGCTCCTGCAGCACCTGTCGCTGTGGTCACTGCCTCCCCGGGCGTGCCTGCTGAAACTGCTGCCACCGATGTGGCGAATTCTTCATCAATCAGCGATGAACACGTGAGATAGTGGGTGCGTAAGGCTTGTTGTACGCACTGCGTATGCTATCGCTGTGGAGACTTTCACCTCGTTTATGGCCAAATTTATGAACGTCCATGTGCTGATTGCCGATTCCTGTGTATGAGGGCATTGATCACTGGTTTTAAGAATGTTTTGTTCAGTTCTGTTGTTAAACTGAGTTGACAATTTTTTCTTGTGCATATTTATTATGAAACAAGAAATCGAGTGCTATATAGGTTAGTCTGTAGACTCTACTCGAAAGCATAGTTTTTATCAAGCTAAGCCAAATAAATGCCTTTTCTTGTTTCTTTCCACTCCATTATAAGTATACTTCATTCAGTGTTTTCAAGCAACCTATTAGAGTGCACCTCGTATGGTAACAATTGTTTTTGGGGAGCACTTCTGATGCGACCAATTCCTGATAAGACGAACAAATGATCATGATCCCTTCGATTTCGTTTTAAAGGGTGTCTACTGTATTTCTGAATTCTTTCCCAGAGGTTGTTGGGAGAAGTGCCCTGTGGCTAAGTTCTGCTGAGAAAGATGACTATAGTGACATACAGTAGTGTTGATGTTATTTTCCAGCTTGTACTTTGTATATGTCTCTGTTCACGTACAGTTTCTAGCTTCTGAAACTCTACTGGAAATTATTTTCATTTGTTTGGATCATTTGATGGTGTGTGCTAAAAAAAGGTTTCAACATCCACCTGCAGGTTCATCTGGCCAACGGCGTGTTTCTCCATAAGGCCACCAATGAGCAACTGATGGGAGTCCAGAAGGACTCCCATTTTAATAAAATCGCTGCTTTTGCAAACTGGTCGTTGGAGTTCCTAGTTAAAAGGAGCTTTACCGGGACCATTACGAAGTGGTTTGATGGCCAGAAAGCTCCACTCCTCACAAATTAGAAGCACTGAGAGGTGAGTGAAGAGGCTATGCCTTTTGCAAGAGTGGGAACAAATTCGCAGAAAAACATAGCGAATGCAGTGTGTTCATAAAACAGTCACACCGCACAACGCAGGGCATGGGTGCAGTCACAATTTATACTTGTTTTCACCACATGATGCTTCTAGACAAGATTGACTGCAACATCACTTTCTGCGGTAATCTCAAGCTTGTAGTATACAATGATATTACTGTGTTCTTTTTACACACAGTGGTAGTTTTTACTCTGTCATGTAATATTTTGTTTTTTAAACTCTTCAGCTTTATTACTAGACTGCTACGATTCTGAGGTGCAATTACAATTTGTGGAGGCATCTATTGTTATATTATCTAATTATTTATTTGTTATTGAACTCATTCATTGAATGTAAGTACTCTTGTCAACCACTCAACCAATGTCATGCCTGTTGTGCTCTTAGGGCATGAACTGTCATGTAAATGAATAAATTTTAATAAATAAATAAATTAGTATAATCGTAGACGTAAGTGCAAGCAGCCGTTACGTCTATCGGGAATATCGTGAAATCATGGCTAGGACCACATTGTACCCGTCATATCAAAATGGAGCCCTATAACAAATAATGAATTGTCATTATAGTCTTTTTCAGGCACTATGGGAGTTCCAGAGGAAAGACGGCAGAGGAAGTGGAGGAAGCATAAAAATATTAAGCTCTGGTCCTCTCAAAAACTATCAGAACTAAGGCGAGGGCCTGAAAATTGAATGCACTTTTTTACTTTCAGAAATAATCGTATCAGCCTGAGTTCCCTTCCAGCCACGTTGAAACTAAAACTGCATGTTTTATATTGATAGTAATTGTGGCATACTCGCATTACCTTTACAATATAACGAAAAAATCTACCCCATTTTATTCTATTATGCATCAATATTTGTGAAAAATACGCAACACAATGAAGTTTCATCTAGACGAAACATCAAAAAGTGGTGCACTGCATGAAATTACAGCTAAGACCACATTGACACAAACACATGATGCCAAAACACGCCAGCCCGGTTTCCACATACCGAAAACACACCAGTGTTGGAAACAATGGAAAAGCGGCCGTATACTCTGGAAACCGGCCGTACACGCCAGACAGTCATATACGCCAGAAACCGGTCGTATACACCAGACGGGCCGTAAACGCCAGATCGCGTGTCTGAATATCCGCTCTGGTGGAAACGTGAATAACACACCTGACACGGCCTGGTAGATTTTTCGACTGGGATATCAATCTTTCATATTAGTGCTTCGCATATCAATAATTCCCCTTGTACGTAGAATCTGCCA
>NW_023613568.1:0-54457 GCF_013339725.1 Rhipicephalus microplus
CTGAACGCACCCTGACAGACACCTATCGAAATAGTATCGGCTGACCATCGTGATTGGGACATTGCACCTAAGTGACGTTCGCATACAATTCCTCCCGGCATGACACTGCAGGGTACTCGCCATTTTACCTTCTGTTGGACGCGAACAACATTGCCGTTGGATAATGCTCTTTTATAATGGAGTGTAAAGTTCTCTAGATCGTTAAGCAATTTTCCTTAACGGAAGAGCTTGAGACAGCTCCTTTCTCTCCCGTATATCAGAAAGAAGTACACACAATCCAAACGGTAACTACTTTTTCAAAACACGTGCAGGAAGCTTACTCAAGCTAACATTGCCAGCGGCCGTGACACCTTAGGAAGTATCGAAAATTGTAATCGATTCGTTCTAACCGGTTTTACTGATTATTATATATCAGTTTTAGGACAAGCGAGTGAAGGCGAGGAGAAGGAATGCACACCACCAAGGAGTATATGCATTATATTAGGTACTATATTTTTCTAAACTCTCAGCAATCTTTCTCATATATAACCTACATATTTTTAAAGCTTCATACTACTTTATAACACCACTAATTTCTTGCATATTTCCCCCTGTGGGTATGTGCAACAGGAAATCGGCGCACATGAAAAGGACTTTGAGTACGCGACCAGGCTACCACATTTCAGTGTTCTGAAAGTGCAACAAAGGAAATTTAATTTACTGGTGACGAGGAAGCGAGACCCCAAGAAGCAAGTTTGCATTAAAGAGGATGCCAAAAGTCAAGATAGCAGAATTTGTGACCGGACCGACTGGTACTCATGAGTAGAGCGCCTGGAGTTCAATTATGAAACCAACGACAAGGCAGAGTATTCCAAGAGGCAAACGATGCTTCTCACGCTTCGGGTTGACCAAACCGACAAAACCCTGTGGTCCTTAGTGGTTCCACAAAAGGCTTCCGAGGTGGACTTAGACATAATCAAGCCACTGCCTCAGCCCTTCTGCCACAGGCACAATGCGTTATTTGGCCGTTGTTCTTCCTAATGAATGCGTCAAAAGAATTTAAGGCAGCTCTGCGAACATTGATGAAATACTGCAACTTTAGCAACGCAGACTCCACGACGGCGGAATGGAAGGCGTCGGGCCATATTGTGGAGGTCCAGTCTTGAGCTGGCCCTACAAGAGTACCTTTGAAAATGACGGCCACAACGTTGAGGAATGGCTAGCTACTTACCAGAAAATTGAGCGCAGCGAACAAGCGGGACGATGTGGCTAAGCTGACTTATGTAAGCTTTTACTTCTCTGGCGTCGCTAATCTCTGGTTGCGTAATCACAAAGGCAATATTGTCAACTGGGATTCGTTGAAGACTGCCTTTTCGTAAATTTTCGATCGCCTTTCTGTGCGAAAACTTGGCGCAAAGCTACTTAGATGAATGTTTTATCGATAAACAGTGAACCATTCGTCAGTCAAGTACAGTAAAGTAAGTAAGTAATTCAGTGAGTGAGTGAGTGAGTGAGTGAGTGAGTGAGTTGGTCGGTCGGCCGGTCGGTCAGTCGGTCAGTCCGTCGGTCGGTCGGTCGGTCGGTCGGTCGGCCTGCCTGCCTGCCTGTCTGCCTGCCTGCCTGCCTGCCTGCCTGCCTGCCTGCCTTTGTCTGTCTGTCTGTCTGTCTGTAGTCTGTCTGTCTGTCTGTCTGTCTGTCTGTCTGTCTGTCTGTCTGTCTCTTATCCATCTAGTACACGCTCCGAGTACTGCGATCTCGTATCTTTTCATCATATAGTCGTCATATAAAACTACTCACAATTAGACGTTCCAAGGAATTAACGACAAGTAACTACATACAGCTATGTACATCAAGGACACATGACCCATAACTTAAGGAGCTTCGCCATAAGAAAATGCCACCCCCATCTTCCGATGCAGGAAACGCGAGGAAAAGGCTTGCTCGGGGGGGGGGGGGTTTATCGCAAGAATGACGCGTAATTTCGCATGTCTTTGGAATGCTGAATTGTTATGCTGTCTTGATTATTCTGACTTATTAAATAGAGGAGAAGCGTTGACTCAACGAATGATCGGTCACTGATGTGCGATCTCCTGCCTAGTTATACGAGTGGCCAGTGACCGGTTGTGCAGCTCAAGCACTCCGTTCATACTCGCAGACGCTGCCAGCGTGGGACATTTGAGGCGAGAGAGATAGAGAGAGGGTGGGGAGGAATAGTTGACTCAAGACACTTTCATGTGGCACGAGACGTGAGCATGGGATTTGCTCGCAGGATTTCAAGCAGGACGCTTGTGCCCCGGCGATCTCCGACGCCAGCGTAGCTCCCGCCGACTGGTTAGCCCGTCGCGGTCTCCTGACGCCATGCAGCTCTCGCATTGTGGTGCCCCACCCTTGAACTGCTTCGACCGGATCCCCACTTTCCTATCTCCTTCTATTTCCCGTCGCTTGCCTCTGTATTTCTTCATCTATTTCCTTCTATTATTTTTATCCCTCCTTCCCTCCACCCTATAAGGCACTGTGCCGTGTCGCCTATACACCTTTTTACAGGAAGGAAGAAAACACCGCCATGATGGGCTGTGCGCGCGAGTACAAAGGCTAAAGCCGCAGCGTTGCCAGTGCATTCTCGAGGGGACGCGCCAATTTGCACAGCCCAAGGAGGGCTATGGCGGCGCCCAGGGAGACGTTTATGAAAAGGTGATTAGGCAGATAGAAATGATGATAATGATGATGATGATGATTCCACAGACATGGCTCGTACCCACTCAGGGGGATCGGCCAAGAGTCGATGACTCAATTAAGTAAGATTTTTTTCCCAATATGTAAACCACTCACCAGAAAAAAGAAAGAAAAAAGAAAAGGCACCCTAGGCAGAATGAAAGGAGTGCAATAGTTGCTTGTCAATCGTTCAGATAAGACAATTACTCATTACCTTGATTAAGAATCAGCATGGTTAAACAATGCTCTTGTGTTCGTTGGAATTTTTTTTGCACGAATAATAATCACGCAATTAAAAGCTTAATTCTTTTACTTTCATTAGGGTACTTGCAAACTGCGTAGAAAACGTTCTCGTGGCTGAAGCCCAGATCGTAAGCACCAAAAGAAAGTATGTTTTCTATAGTAAAATTCAGCCCCAGGCAAGCGAATGGGAGGACTAAGAATGTTTTCCTGAGCAATTTGTATCGGAGACACAATAAAAATAGTGCTCTATTGTTTCAAATTTGAACAAAAGTTGCATGTGGTGATATCGCCAGACCAGCCCTATGTGAATAGAAATTAATGGGGGGACACGACATCGAAATCTGGTTATTATGGTTTCCAACTCTCTTGTAGGACACCAATCAATGTTCTATTGAAATCTTAAGTTAGTAAATTTTGGTGTTGACAACATTGCTTCCATAGCGTCTGCACTGAGCGCAAGCTTTCTGTATCTTGTCGCAGTTATAGTGGCCACTTCGGGAAGGACTGATAGTACTGGCCCTTCCAATGCTGCTCGTATTAGGAGTCGGCGATTTCATTTACTTCTAAGCCGCAATGACGGGTACCATACTAATTTCAGTAGCCTGCAGTGAGGAGGAACTGGCATAAGGTGCGTCTTTAAAGCCATCGATTTGTTTGACGCCGTAATCGACGACATACTGACAGGGAATCCGTGATTATGATCGCGTTAGCGGCATTCAAGGTAGCTTTCGCAGCGCTAGAACTATTGTCAGCAGCTCCGCTTCAAAACTGGGGTGAATCTGGTAATCTTACCGAAAAAGGACCAGTTCAATCGAATGGGAGTATATACCTACACCTGTCTTTTCATCTAATACTGAAGCATCTGGGCTATATTATTATTCGTTTCTGCGTGTGCAAGATAATCCTGCAGTCGGCTATTTCAGACCTATAGGATTGTAATTTGGAATAGAGGGAAAAATCGCATCGAATTCTATCTTAAGAATTTGATTTGTATCCTGCGCCGCAATTAAATCTCGAATTTTTGCATTTTAACCTATCTAGTTGTTTCTGGCCAAAGCAGTTTGAGGTGTTCGAAACCGTGGCCAATGGGCAAGAAAAAATCTGTCTGGGTCATTTATAAAAACATATTCAGATCGTCTTGGCGCATAGCTACAAAATTTCTGAAACGTCTGAACTGTTAGGATACGAAAACCGCAAGGCAATGAAGGTAATCGTGCTTCCTGATACAAAACATTGTTTGTTACAAACCTCGGAAGTCCTAGACACAATTTCAAGGCTTCTCGTTCCAGCATAACCAGAGGCTTTATTTTATAATCAGGGCCACTTGAGAACAACACGCCCCAATTCTAGGATTGGTCGCATATAAATTTATAGATCACCATTGTGCTTCTGCGTAGACCATATCGGCAGCTGCTCAGTCTACGAAAGTTCATACGCTCGCATCAATAACGCAACCCTTTCGGACAACGAGCCAACATTTATCTCCCGCCAGTGGTCCGATTCATACTGCAGACGCATGATGGACCACCTTTCGGGAGTTTGTCATCCACGAAACGCGTGACTCCGTCGTCAACTCCTGCACTTTAAGCTGGACAATGGGGTTCTCTACCACCACGTCTACCACCCTGACGGTCGGCGCTGGGTTCCTGTACTGCCACGCTCTCGTCGACTTCAGGTGCTCGAAGCCTTCCACGACGACTTGACGGCTGGTTATCTTGGTTTTAAAAAAACTCTTGACCGCATTCGATGTCGTTATTACTGGCCTGGCCTTTCTTCTAGTGTAGCTTGGTACGTCGGTTCCTGCTACCCATGTCAGTGTCGTAAACTCCCCACGTCGGCACCTGCTGGACCTCTACAGCCACTTCCGTGCCCTTCAATGCCGTTCGAGGTTGTAGGTGTTGACCTTTACGGGCCTCTCCCCGTCACATCTGCTGGCAAACGGTGGATAGTGACTGCCGTGGACCACCTGACACGCTACGCTGAGACTTCCTCTGTTATTACAGGCTCAGCTGTGGAAGTTGCAGACTTTATTCTTCACGCAATAATACTGCGTCTTGGGGCTCCTCGTGCACTACTTAGTGACCGCGGCAAAGTGTTCCTGTCACAAGTTGTAAATGAAGTACTGCGCGCTTCTGGAACTACTCACAAGACAGCTTCAAGCTACCACCCTCAGACAAATGGTCTCACAGAAAGATTTCACCGAACCCTTGCAGACATGATAGCCGTTTACGTCCAACCCGACCACAAAAACTGGGATACTCTTTTACCATTCCTGACATTCGCTTACAACACCGCCGTTCAGCGAACAACTTGATACTCACCGTTTTACCTCGTGTACGGACGCACCCCAACTACCTTTCTCGACGTCTCCTTCTTTAGCAGCCATGGGAATTCATGTCAGTCTTCTAGCGAAGAATACATTTCCCGCCTGGCCCAGTCTCGCCATCAGGCTCCCATCAATACTGAAGCGAGAGAGCACGAGCGGAAGATATTCTATGACGAATCCCACCGCGTTGTGTCTTTCCAACCTGGTGACGAGGTGCTGCTTTTGACACCTATTCGCACTCCTGGTCTCTGTGACAAATTCCAACCACGCTTCATCGGCCCATACATTGTTTTAGAACAGACTTCGCAGGTTAATTATCGTATGACACCACTCGTCGCCCCAACAGACCGCCGCTACCGCAGCACAGAGATTGTTCACGTTTGTCGCATGAAACCTTTCACGCGATGTTCCCCGTCACTTTGACTTACGGCGGCCAGGGTTCCGCTTCCAAGTGGGGGGAATTAGTGTGGGCATTCGTAACTTACATCGTCCTCATCCCTGCATAATCACAATCACCATCATCCGCTTGTCTCTTTGCCCTCAATGCCACTCTGGGTCAACATCATCGTCATCGTCTGTGTGCTGGCTCTGTCCGTTGTTCGTATTGCGAGGTCTTTCCTCAAATAAACGCTGTCGCAGCCAAGACTACCAAGACTTCATAATATATATATATATATTATATATATATATATATATATATATATATATAATATATATATATATATATATATATATATATATATATATATATATAAGCTTTTTAATGGGTTGGAGTATTGGACGGCCGACTCGTTATGTTATTCGCTCGCATTGTGTGACGCCTGGTTGTTCTTTCGCTGTTTACAACGCTTTATAAGTCGTTTTAACGCGATTGATTTCCCGACATCAAGCCTGCCTAAGGCAAGTTTGCCAACAAGTCACAAGCGCCAGCGTAGAGAGAGAGAATGAAATGAGGAAAGGCAGCGAGGTTAGCCAGAAAGTGGAGCATCCAGTTTGCTACCCTGCACCAAGGGAAGGGAGAATGGCGAAAAAATCTGTCTGGGTCATTTATAAAAACATATTCAGATCGTCTTGGCGCATAGCTACAAAATTTCTGAAACGTCTGAACTGTTAGGATACGAAAACCGCAAGGCAATGAAGGTAATCGTGCTTCCTGATACAAAACATTGTTTGTTACAAACCTCGGAAGTCCTAGACACAATTTCAAGGCTTCTCGTTCCAGCATAACCAGAGGCTTTATTTTATAATCAGGGCCACTTGAGAACAACACGCCCCAATTCTAGGATTGGTCGCATATAAATTTATAGATCACCATTGTGCTTCTGCGTAGACCATATCGGCAGCTGCTCAGTCTACGAAGAATTCCTAAGTCACGTTGTGCTTCAGATGCCATGCTTTCTATGGGGGAGTCCAGTTTAGGTTGGCATTATAAATTACTCCCAAATATTTGATAGATTCCACCTGCGGAATGGGCTCTTGTTTATAAGATATTGAAATTGAGATGGGATCGGATAACGGGAATATCAATACTGCCCTCTTATTTACATTTAGGATCATGCCGACTGCATCTAGCCATCTCTCTAGCATATTGACATATCTCTGTAGCTTTTGATATAAAGAATATATGTCACTATGTGCCGTGAAAAATGCAATATCATCAGCATATACAAACATCTTCACGTCCTGGCAATGCGGTATAGTGCTCATTAATATTTTAAATAGAACTGGCGATAATACAGCGCCTTGGGGGACACCGCGTGTTTGTTTGCACTTTGACGATGCGCAACCATCCTGAAAACAATAGAACTCTCTTCTTCTCAAAAATGTTCTCACCCACGCCAATATATATTTTGGGAGATTGTGGCTCTCTAATAGGTCTAATAAAACTGAATGTTCTACACTATCGTATGCCTTAGCTATATCCAATGTCACTAGTGCCGCATGTTGTCTTTTTTTGCGAGCAAGCTGAATTCGGCTTTCTAAATCTGCGTGTGCACACCAGATTGAACAATCTGTTCTGAAGCCAATTTGATTCGAATTTAATATCAAATTTTTCTCCATCCATATTAGAATTCTTTTATTGAGCACTCTTTCGATGAGCTTCACCATATTAGATGTAAGAGAAATGGGTCGAATGTTTTCTATGACACATCCGAATCCTTGTCTTTTTTGTATCGGCACTATTTTAGCTAATTTCGACTCATACGGAATCCAGGCATGCTTTAACGAATAATTTACAGTGCTTACTAGGTCACATGGTGATAATTTGAATAATTTTTTTATCATAGCAGTTGTGATTCCATCCGGACCAAGAGCAGACGAGCGCAAACCTTGTATCACTTGTGCTAACTCTTCCTCTGTAGCTTCCGTAACTTCAATCGTTAACGCTGGTTTTTGTGAGTTGTAAGGCTTAGTTGATGTAAATCTACACTACAGGCCATAGCCATGGTTTCTAAGAATTTGTTTGTTTCTTCCAAGGACATAATCTCAAACCCTATATTGTTTGGAGATGGCATCATTTTACGTGATCTAATGAACCTAAACAGCGCCTTTTTGTTACAAGCTTTTGAAATGTGATCATAATGTTTTCTATATCATATTGTTCCTTAGCTAAAGAGACTGTTCGTTTAAAACTTGCAGCGTGAAACTTGTAATCAGACCAGTTTTGGGGGCACTGGTTATACATAGGTTTTTTTCTAAGATGCCTTTCTTCGTCGGAAATCGCGGGCACAGTCCGAGTTCCACCATGGATTATGGGTTGTGCTCTTTACGGATTCCACAACTAATTCTGCATTTTTGTATGTTCTTTTGATCAGTGCACTTAGTTTCATGGCTTTTGTATCTTCATGCTCTTCAGAATGAGTAGCCAAAGCAGATTCTAAATCTTTCCTAAATTTGGTGTAATTACTAAACACTCGAGTCTGAGACCCTGACATTAAAACTTGGCAAGCAATCTCGAATAATATAGGCAAATGATCGCTGTTAGTTGCACAATCGCGCGCACTCCATGACAAACTAGTGAGTGATGAACTCACAAAGCTTAAATCTAAGGCTGAACGAGACCTATCACTATTGTAGGTGGGTGTTCTCGAATTCAGGCAACACAAGTTATTATCCGCTGTCGGCTCCCACAATCTCTTACCGCATTGATCAGTTCGGAAACCGCAACAAGTATGATGAGAACTGAAATCGTCGATTAGAATTTTATTTTGATAACTAAAAGTCACTGCAGCGTCTAAACATCGAGTATCTATTATACCTTTAGGAAAGTATGCATTTACCAACAAAAAAGGCATGCAGCCTGGTAAGGTTATTTCTAAGGCGAGAATTTCACTGTCAGGAGACATGAGCTTATACGAAATTTTTGCTTTGAGACTTATTCTATTATTAATTAAAAATATTGAGCTGGGGTGCTATAGCCTATACAATAGGTCACTACCACGCAAAAAGTTAAATAAGGCACCAGCTCAGTGGCAGAATAATCGGTTGGCACCCACTGGACCCGGGTTCGAGCCCCACTGTGTTATTGAGGCTAGGTTTACCAACAAGTCACAAGCACTGGCGTAGCTCAGTTGGAGCATACTTGTCTGGCACCCAGAAAACCCGGGTTTCGAACCCCACTGCGTCCTTAGTGTTAGGTTTTTTTTTTTAATTTCACACATGTGGGTACGGACAGCAGCGGCGATGGCGGACAGGTGCGCGTGATTCGAGTGGTGATCTCATAACAGCTTTCGCTGTAAAACTCCAGGGTATATCCATTAGACGGTCCATCCTCTGAAGTTTTATCTGCGAAAGCAGCGGAGTGTTATCCTCACTTCGGCCTGCATAGAACACCGAAAGGGGTTGTGTGTTAAAAAAAAGAGATTAACGATGTTGAGTACTTGATACTGTAGTATGAAAAAGCATAAAGCCGGTCCATGGACCACCAGCGTATTGCGGTGGGATTCTTTTCGCAGAAACACAACGACCCTCCTATTGTTAATAACGCCAAAGCGTCAGCACATTGTATACAGCAGGAAATTTCACAAGACCACTAAAAAGGATCGAATATTGCTTAATATAACACCTAATAAATGCTCAGTGCGAATAATAATGTCAAAAAAAGTGTAAATATTAGTTTTGAAATTTAAGAATTGCGCACATCATTTATACCACTATCCGTCTCAGAATTCGTTAATCAATCAGTAATTATAAAAATGTATGGTTTAAAAAAGTGTAAGTGATTTAACTTGGTAAAAATGAACGATTAGAACGTGGTTAGGCACACAACACAGTGCTGACGCTGCAGAGGATCGTTGGTACCAAAGTCATGTTCCTTTATTTTTCAAATAACTGTGCGCAGCTTGCACGACATATCCACGGCGTCCACCGCCATCTATGTGCACATGTAGGGACGTTGGTTCTCCAAGCTCATAAACAATGCCACATTATTCGCTTCGGGGCTTTCGTGGTCTTGGTTGGCTTGCTGATTGCGCTTCTCTTTCCGATGCATGATGTTGACTGGTGTTTCTGCCTGCCAGCACCGTTGATATTCACCTTGCTGTTCTTTCGTATTTTAAATGCGGATATAAGCTGCTTTATTCACTAAAATCAACTGCTTGATTTCAGGGGTGTTAGTTACTGTCACGCGCTCAACACTTCATCGTAGTCGTCTTCTAGCTGCTCCAACTTTCTTCCCCACTACACTTGCCCCGGTGGTGAAGAGGAGCCATCCTGGCGACTCACGGTGGAAACAAGCACAAGGGGATCAAAAGTAAGGGTTTTAGCGGCTGATGTGGACTGTCTCACGACACGGCAGGTCTGTCATCGGCAGGTGTCACTGCTTCAGCGACGTAGTTGACCAGTATGTGCATTGAATGATGCGGTACAGACGATTGTACTTGGGTGCAAAATTTCGGGAGAGGCCATGGGACTGGAATGAAACCACAATCCATACAAATTAGCCTACGGGGAAGCTGTGAGCAGGTTTGTTTTGGTCAAGCCGTTCTTTCTGGAGACCTTGCGCAATGGACGTAAATGAACGTGCTGATTGGCGGCACTCTTCGGCACACTGAACAAGTTGAGAGACTGGGCAGTATTCTGAAGCATCCGGGCTGTAAGCAAGTATCGTGCCAAGTGTAGAAGAGAGCTCATATCCGTACAGTAGAAAAAAAAAGTGAAAACCGAGTAGCTGCTTGTGTTCCCGTATTATACGCATATGTCACTAAGGGGAGTACCAAGTCCAAATAAGAATTTTCGGAGGATATGTAGATGGATAGCATATCACAGAGCGTGCGCTCAGAGCGTTCCATCAAACCGTTTGTCTGCGGGTGATAGCTCATAGTGGTGCGATGAAGAATATTCCACTCACTAAGAAGCTCGTGGACAATTTGCGATAAAAACGCACGCTCGCGGTCGCTAAGCAGCTCACTAGGCGCGCTATGGCAAAGGACAAAGCTACGAAGGATGAACAAGGCGACATCACGAGCAACAGTGGCAGGCAAAGTGGTGGTTTCAGCGGAACGGGTGAGGTAGTCAACGGCCACAATAATCTAGTGATTTCCAGCAGGAGTACAAGGTAGTGGGCAGTAGAGGTCGATGCCAATTCTATCAAACGGCCAAGCTGAATACGGCAATGGTTGTAATTCGCCAGAGGCATGACAAGTTGTTTTCCGTCGCTGACACGCAGTGCAGGAACATATGTACTTGCGAATGTACGAGTACATTCCATTCCTGAAGAATCGCTGGTGAACCGGGTCGTAAGTTTTCAAAACGCCAGCGTGGGCGTTTTGAGGGTCTGCTTGGAAGTACGCGCACATGTTGGAGCGCAAATGGCAAGGTATAACAACAAGCCATTTCCTACAATCCAGCTCATAGTTGTGATGGTAGAACATGGCATCCCGTATCGCATAAAGGGAACTTGTCGACATAGTGCATGAAGTAGACGTTGGAGTGGTGTCCCCAAAGACGAGGAGAGAACGTCGATGAGCTAGGCTATCCAAGGTCCTTGCGCTGTTCCGAAAGCATGTCAGCGGTATCAATGCCGTCCATGGCAGCTTCGGCAAAGGAAACACAGGCAACGGCTGAAAAAAGGAGTGAACGAGAAAGAGCGTCTGCGTCGGTATGCTTGCGGCCTGAGGAATAAATGACGTCAATATCGAATTCCTGTAAACATAGTGCCCAACGTCCGAGCCGGCCTGAAGGATCCTTCAACTAAGCGAGCCAACAGAGTGACTCATGATCAATAACGAATCAAATGGGCGCCCGTATAAGTAAGGACGGAATTTTCGTAAGTCCAAACAATGCTCGAACATCTCTTTTCGGAAACCGAGTATTTGTCCAAGGCGCGACTGGCATACCGAATTACATACGCCAAAAAGCCATGCTTGCGTTGGGCAAGGACAGCGCCAAGTCCTATGCCACTGGCATCCGCGTTCACCTCGGTTGAAGCAGCGGGGTCAAAGGGGCGCAAAATAGGTGGTGAAGTAAGGAGATGGCGTAATGTTTCGAAAGCACCATCGCATGCTGTCGACCAATCAGAGAGGTGTCCATCGCCAGTGATAAGATGTGTCGGTGGTGCGATTATCGAACTAAAGTTCTTCACACAGCGGTGGAAGTATGAGCACAGGCCGACGAAGCTGCATGCGAAGCGCTTTCACAGTCGTAGGCTTCGGAAACTCAGCGACAGCATGAAACTTCTCTGGGTCTGGGAGGACGCCATGATTTGAGACAACGTGGCCAAGTATTGTGAACTTCCGAGCTTCAAAGTGGCACTTCTTGATGTTTAGGTGGAGGCTTGCGCTTGTGAGGTGACAAGCGCAGGCCTTACTACCGCGTTATCCTCACTACGGCTATATAGAACGCTGAAAGGAGTTGTGTGTGTTCAAGAAAGAGGTTAACGATGTTGAGTACTTGATACTCTAGTATCGGAGAGCATAGAGCCGTTCCAAGTACCCCAAACGTATTGCGGTGGAATGATAAAGCGTTTATTCTTTTCGCAGTCACACAAAGACCCACCCATTGCTAACAACGCGAAAGCGTCAGCACATTGTGTACAGTAGGATATTTCATGAGACCACTGAAAGGGATCGAGTATTGCTTAATATAACACTTGATAAATGCTTGGTGCGATTAATAATGTCAAAAATAGTGTAAATTGTAATTTTGAAATTTAAGAACTGCACACATCCTTTATCTCACTATCTGTTTCTGAATTCGTTAATCATTCAGTAATTAAAAAAATGTATGGTTTAAAAAATGGCAGCATATACATGGAGTGAATGACGGAGAGTGGGGCCAAGCATTCGTCCGTCCATTCGTTCTTGCTTCCGTAAATCCATGCGTCCGTCTGTATAACCCTCCATGCGTCCATCCGCCCGTCCGTGCGTCCATCTGGTCGTGCGTCCGGCCCCGCGTTCGTCCATGCATCCCCCCTGCGTCCGTTCATGCGTCCATCCATGCATTTGTCTGTGTGTCCGGTCGTCCATCTATTCAACACTCGGAGTACCACCATCTCGCATCTTTTAATTATATATTCCCCATATAGAAGCACTGCCATCAAGCGGACATTCCAAGGACTGACCGAGAGGTGGCACACGCACACATTCTTACGGCTTGCGCATCGGGTCTACTTCCCACCTTTAACCACCTCGAGTTCGTGGTACATACTAGTTCACTCTATTCATGGCACAGCGGCCCAACGCTCGCTAAACCTTTCTCAAACCAAGGAGGTTACGCCAAGCGAGTTTAACGTAGGAACCTTTTCCTGTCAGATAGTGCTAAATGTATATGCCGATGGCTGCTAATGGGAAATCAGAGACAAGAGAATTCGGCTTCTACTTTCTCACGGCTTGCGCTTCGGGTCTACTTCCCACCTTTAACCACCTCGAGTTCATTCATGGATATACTAGTTCATTGTATTCATGGCACTGCCGCTCAACGCTCGCTAAAACTTTCTATAACTAAGAAGGTTACACCCAGCGAGTATAATATAGCAAACCTTTCTTGTCCGATAGTGCTCAATGTAGATGCCAATGGCTGCTAATGGGCATCGTGCGGAGTGCGCGTTAACTAAATACCGAATGCTCCTGTCTCTCATTCTCAATTAGCAGCCATAGGCATGTACATTAAGCATTATTTTTATTGTTCGACAACGCACAGAAAAAATCTCTCACCGGCACCACCTTGGAGGCCAAAATGTTATACTTGTGACATACTACAACGGCTACGAGGGACGAAGGAGTGCTGCTATAAGGAGCTTCGCCTCTAAAAAGTGTAAGCGATTCAACTGGGTAAAAATGAACGATTCGTGACGTGGTTAGGCACACAACGCAGTGCTGACGCTGCAGAGGATCGTTTGGTACCTACCGTCCAAGGCGGTCCGAAGAATCCTTCAATGAAGCGAGCCAACAGAGTAAATGATGGTCAATGACGACATAAAATGAGCACCCGTATAAATGAGGACGGAATTTTCGTAATGCCCAAACAATGGTCAAACATCCCTTTTCGGAAACTAAGTATTGGTTTTCTGCCTTAATGAGGGCGCGGCTGGCATACAAAATTATTTACTCCGAGAAGCCATGCTTGCGTGGAGGAAGGACATCGCCAAGTACTATGCCACTGGTATCCGTGTGCACCTCGGTTGAAGCAGCAGGGTCTAAGTGGCGTAAAATAGGTGGTGAAGTAAAGCAATGGCGTAATGTTGCGAAAGCACCATCGCATACTGGTGACCAATCAGAGAGGTGTTTATCGCCAGTGATAAGCTCTGTCGGTGGGGCGACTATCGAACTAAAGCTCTTCACACAGCGGTGAAAGAATGAGCACAATCCGACGAAGCTGCATGCGAAGCGCTTTCACGGTCGTAGGCTTCGGAAACTCAGCGACAGCATGAAGCTTCTCTGGGTCTGGGAGGACGCCATGTTTAGAGACAACGTGGCTAAGTATTGTGAACTTCCGAGCTACAAAGTGGAGCTTCTTGATGTTTAGTTGGAAGCCTGCACTTGTGAGGCAGCTCAAGACTTTGCTGAAACCATGGAGGTGGCTGTTGAAATCAGGGGAGAAAACAACAGCATCATCCAAATAACATAGACATGTCTTCCATTTTAGCCCACGCAAGACGCTATCCGTCATCCTTTCGAATGTTGCTTGCGCATTACAAAGGCCGAAGGGCATTGCATTAAATTCGTATAACCCATCAGGCATCAAAAAAGTAGTTTTTGGGCGATCTGATTGTGCCATGGGGACCTGCAATTAACCGAGCCGTTGGTCTAGTGATGAGAATAATTTAGCGCCTTGCAAGCAGTCCAGGGCATCATCGATGCGTGGCCAAAGGTATACGTCTTTAAGCTTAAGTTTGTTTAAACGGCGGTAATCAACGCACAAGCGAATCGAGCCATCTTTTCTCTTTAGAAGCACCACAGATGAAGACCAGGAACTGCTGGATGGCCGAATGACGCCGCGTTGAAGCATGTCGGTCACTTGCTCGGTGATCACACGACGATCAACAGGAGAGACATGGTAGGGACGCTGTCGCCAAGGCGCTTGAAATCCGGTGTTCATGTGGTGGACAACGGTGTGCGTTCGACCTAAGGACGTTGTGACGTGCCGTCGTGTCCGTCAGATATACTGGGTTCCGAGGTGGCCTAAGAAGGACGTTTACGCTTCTTCAATATCAGGAAGGGACTGGCAGACCCTTTTAGGGGTGAAGCTCTTTAAAGCGGCACCCGTTCGTCCCTTGTCGTAGTCGTAGTGCATAACCAGTCTTATGCTTTGACCTGAAAGGTGGTGCCGGTGGGAGATTTCTCCTGTGTGTGGTTAACAATTAAAAATTCGTAGTGTGCGCGATAGCTAGAAGCCGAATTCTCCTGTCTCTCATTCCGAATTAGGAGCCATTAGCATGTACATTGAACACTGTCTGACAAGAAATAGTTGCAAGGTTATACTCGCTGGGCATAACCTCCTTGGTTTTAGAAAGGTTTAGTGAGCGTTAGGCCGCAGTGCCATGAATACAGTAAACTAGCATATACCATGAACTCGAGGTGGTTAAAGGTGGGAAGTAGACAAGAAGCGCAAGCTGTAAGAAAGTGTGCGTGTGCCACAAGGAGGATTAAAGAAAAATTGCTGGAGTGGAAGCTCTTGCAATGCCTTGCCAGCAAAAGTGAAGCCATATTTTGCCATTGCCAAGATGGCGGAAACAGGTTCTTTTTTGATGGTGCCCACTTAAAATCAAGGGGCTTTGATATGTTAATTAAATCCTACGTTAGTTCTATGTTAAATGATTGTTGTTCCCGACGAAATCACACACAGAGACGAGTATAGATGACTGAATCTTCAAGGAAGTTTGTATCCAATTAGAGGCTGACTAAGAAAAACTAGTAACTGAAAGACGCACTTGGAGTACTATGTGACCAGAAAAATTCCCACATTAAACTTGTTGGGCGTGCGAGAAAAACGTTTAGCTTTCATTCGCGGAACGGTGATAATTTATCATGCTTCTAGCATGATGGCCGCCACAGCCGACATCTTGCCAGTGGAACGGCCTCACTCTTGGGAAGTCATTTCCACTCCAGCATTTTTTTTCAAATCCTCCTTGGTGTGCCACCTCTCGTTTAGTCCTTGGAATGTCCGCTAGATGGCAGTGCTTTTATATGCGGAATATATGATGAAAAGATGTGAGATGGTGATACTTGTAGTGTTGAATAGGTGGACGAACGGACATAAAGACAGATGCATGGACGGACGCATGGATGGCTGCATGGACGGATGGACGCATGGACGGACGCAGGGACGGATGCATGGACGAACGCAGGAACGAACGCGCGGATGGACGTGCGGACGCATGAACAGACGCACGCATGGACGGTCACACAGATGGACGCATGGATGGACGGAAGCAAGAACGAATGAACGGACGGATGTTTCACCCCTCTCTCTATCATCAATGCCGTGGATATGCTGCCATTTTTTTATTTCACATTCCTCGAACGCCTGCGAGCTTGGCGCCGATCTACTTCGTCTTCCTCGCGCAATGGCGCGAGACACGCACCGGGCGTCGTCTGTAATTGCTCGTCACATGACCGGATTCAGAAACTAGTCGTCCCGACTTCATATACAAAACACTAAGACAGACATAGCTAAACTAACTTAAAGTGTCCTATCTGCAACTATTTACATAAGTCAACAAAACATTGTCTATCCATTTTCAGACAAAAAACTATATACAAGCACCAACAACTGTTTACACTGCACGGCACCCATGTACACCTTAGTCCGAAGCGTTGGGTTGCTCCATGTGAGCAATGGGGCTCAGACATGGTCTTAACTTTTCAACATGCACAATGTCAGTTCGCATGTTGTCCGCCAGCTCCATCTCCTGGTTCACAGGAGACAGTTTGTTCGCTATCTTGTGAGGTTTGGTGTACGATGTAGTCGTTTTCACACCGGACGTTGGAGCCTTGAGGAGCAGAAGTTGTCCTCTTTCAAACACAACGTCCTTGTGGTGCTTATCCTACTGCCGCTTCTGTTTTTCTTGAGCCAGTCGGATGTGCGTGGCCGCGAGCTCCCTGGCTTTTTGTAGTTGTTCACGCCCCACCGTGAAATAGTTTGATTCTTCTTTGAGCTCTTCAAGCTCTCGGCGGCTGTATACAACATCTAATCGTAGTACCGGACCCCTTCCGTGGACCAGAAGGAAGGAACTTTGGCGAACCGTGTCTTGGTACCCGGTGTTGTAACAGAATACAATATAAGAAAGAACATCGGCCCATTTTTCTCCCCCAGCGGTAGTCATAGTAATCATCTGTTTGAGTGTCTTATTGGCTCTTTCACGCAAGCTGTTTGCTGCGGGGTGATATGCGGTAGTGGCAGCATGTTTGATGCCGCGATGTTTGAAGTATGCTTCAGTAGAGCGTGCCATCATTTGAGTACCGTGGTCTGGGATAATTGTGGCTGGGCATCCGTGCTTTAAGACGATCTATCGTTCGACAAACATCTGGACGGTTGCGGCCTCTATGTTCCGGAGTGGTTTTGCCTCAACGAACGTTTTGAGGTAATCAATGACTACAATGATGTACTTGTAACCTCTCGAAGTATTGAATTGCCCTGTTATGTCCATCTCAACTGTGTGAAATGGGCTGTGGACTTCTATTGGCTGTAATAGACCGTAAGGCATTGATATCGACATCTTCATCCTCTGACAAAGGTCACAGTGACGCACGTACCGTCCGACATCTCCATAGAGCTTCGACCAGTAATACTTAGACCTAAGGGCATCGAATGTTTGCCTGATGCCCATGTGGCCACCGTATCGTCCTTCATGCATTTCACGCAGTGCTTCAGCTTGTCGTTGTGCAGGAAGCCAGAGGAGAAATCAACTGCTGACTGGGCCTTGGTCTCTTTTGTATAACACGTCGTTATGCATGATAAACTTCTTTTCCACGCGTTTCTGTTTCTTTTTCGGGCCCAGCGCACCACTAAGCTGATCCAGGAATTTAGTGCAAAATGCATGCTGACACTGCTCACCACCCACGTTGTCACAGAATCACAGTTATGGATATGATACTGGAAGAATCGGTTCAGCATCATCAACAATGGCAAAATCTCTGGAAATACAATCTGGTGCGTTGTGCAGAATTTCTGATTTGTAGATGATATCAAAGTCAAATTCGTGCAGAATCCCTGACCAACGAAAGAGGCGTTGGTTTCTTTCCTTGTAGCGGAAGACCCAGCACAGTGCCTGGTGGTCGCTGACAACTTGAAATTTTCAGCCAATCAGGTATGGTCGTAGCTCTCCTAGTGCCCATTTTACTGCAAGAGCTTCGAGTTTCGTCAAAGAATTAACTATGCGCCTTTGAGAGCGATGCAAGTATACCTATGGATAATATTGCCGCTTTTCATCTTCTTGCAGCAATAGACCTCCACCTCCCAAGCCGAGCCTAGGTGTATCTGTGTGTATTTGGACACCAAATTCTGGTTTTTCGGAGAATAGCTCAAGGACAGGCGGCTGGCACAACGTGCGCTTTATATGTCTCGAATGCCGCTTGCTGATCTTCTTCCCAAGGAAAAGTAGCGTTTTTCTTTAGGAGTGATCGATGAAGTGCTGTGATAACGCTGCAATTCGGTATAAACTTCCTGAAGTGCGATGTGAGCCAGATGAATGATTGTAGTTCCTGTAAATTTTGAGGAGGCTGGAAAACCTGAACAGCTGCCAGTTTCGATGGGTCAGGAGATACACCGTCTTTTGTGAGAACATGCCATGGTAATTGATAGAAGTACAAAAAAAGAAACTTTTCTGTGGCTTGAACTTCAAGGCTGCTATTTCAAACCTCGTAAATATTTTCTGAAGGTGCGAAACGTGTTCTTGAAATGTCCGGCTGAAGACTACGCAGGCATCTATATACACAATGGCACTGTCGTATTTAATACCGTCAATGATCGTATCCACGGCTCGCTGACATGTGTATGGGGCACCTTCAGGCCAAATGACATGCGGAGGAATTCGTAAAGACCCCACGGCGTGACGAAGGCAGTCTTCTGTACGTCATCTGGATGCATGGCGATCTGATAAAATCCAGACACCAAGTCCTTAACAGAAAAGTACTTGCTTCCGGTGAGTGCCTGCAGCGCATCTTCAATTCTTGGCAAGGGGTACACAATGTCCTCAGTGACGGCGTTGAGACGTCGATAATCAACCCACATGTCCATCGTCCCGTAATTGTTTCTACAAGGACAAGAAGTGACGCCCAAGGATTCCGAGAACGTTGCATTATATTGGCATCAATGAGGTCCTTGATCATAGTTTTGACGAAATTACGCTGTGCTGGTGGCAATCTGCGAGGACGTTGCGATATTGCCTTTGCGTTTCCAGTTGAAATGCAATGTCGCTCAACTGCAGCTCTTGCGGTGTTTTCGTTCACATATCATGTTGCAAAACTGGTATGGTATGACATGATTGCATGGTGACCACAAGCGACAGACCCCAACAGAAAAATTATGACATGCGTGCCATGTAACTACATGACTACATGCCACGCTCATGATACGCTCGCGGCCGTTTCGCTCGCGTCACATATAACACATTTGGTATTACAGTAAGTGAATGGATGACGAAGGTATGTGATTGGTCAAACATGATAATCATGAGATGCGTGTAATGTAACAACAAGATTACATGCCACGCTCATGATGTGCTGGCGGCCGTCTTGCTAGCGTCACATGTACAAAATTCTATTTTAAGTGACGCGAACGGACGACATAGGAAAATGACACATACAAACCTGATAATCAGGACATGCGTGCCATGTACCAACATCTCTACATGCCACACTCATGATGCGCTCACGGCCTACACGCTGGCTTCGCATATGCCAAGTTTGGTATTACGTGACGCCAATGAATGACGAAGGTATGTGAATGGTGCAAACATGATAATCCTGGGATGCGTGTCACGTCAGAACATGACTACGTGCCACAGTCAAGGTGCCAATACATTTCGACGTGACGCGGTGCGCGAGTTCGCCGGCGTTCATTTCGTCGCGTCACGCCGGCGTTGCCACGCCAGGCGCAGGTCCTGCATATACTCGCAGGGCCGCGCCGCGCTGCGCGGCTTACACTAAATTTGGTATCACGTACACACACTTACATACAATAAATTTGGTATCACGTGACGGGAATAGATGACAAAGATAAGCGACACATTTAAACATGATAATCATGACACGGACGTCATGTACACCGTAATTTAGCCCCACCTCATAACGTTGTGCTGATTTTAAAGTGACATATCTACATTTCTCAGCCGTGCTTCGCATATCATCGATTCCTACTGTACGTGGGACCTGCCAATTTTTCTTAAACACGTCTTCAGTTGGCGTATAGCTTTAGCGACGGCTCAGTGCTCTCCCATAATTGAGTACGAAGGCCTCAAAATCATTAAGAACTCAATAAGTGCGAAGCAATTCCTAGCGAACTTCGGTGACTTTCAGCGTATCTATCTATCTATCTATCTATCTATCTATCTATCTATCTATCTATCTATCTATCTATCTATCTATCTATCTATCTATCTATCTATCTATCTATCTATCTATCTATCTATCTATCTATCTATCTATCTATCTATCTATCTATCTATCTATCTATCTATCTATCTATCTATCTATCTATCTATCTATCTATCTATCTATCTATCTATCTATCTATCTATCTATCTATCTATCTATCTATCTATCTATCTATCTATCTATCTATCTATCTATCTATCTATCTATCTATCTATCTATCTATCTATCTATCTATCTATCTATCTATCTATCTATCTATCTATCTATCTATCTATCTATCTATCTATCTATCTATCTATCTATCTATCTATCTATCTATCTATCTATCTATCTATCTATCTATCTATCTATCTATCTATCTATCTATCTATCTATCTATCTATCTATCTATCTATCTATCTATCTATCTATCTATCTATCTATCTATCTATCTATCTATCTATCTATCTATCTATCTATCTATCTATCTATCTATCTATCTATCTATCTATCTATCTATCTATCTATCTATCTATCTATCTATCTTGGTATGCCATAACTTGGTATGCCAGAACTTGCCAAACTTGGTATGCCATATTACGACTGTATGTAGCATATATTTGACTAGTCATAACATGAAAATCATGACATGTGTGTCATGAATGTCATTATTTACATTTAATGCTCTTGCAGTTGTGGAGGTTTCGTTCACATGGAATTTTGAAAAACTGGTATGGTATGACATGACTGCATGGCGAACATAAGCGATAGACCCTAACATGAAAATCATGACATGCGTGTCATGTAACATGACTACCTGCCAAATTCTTGGTGCGCTTACGGTTGTTTTGTTTCGCTAGCGTCAATTATACCAAATGTCATATTACAGTACGTGAACAGATGACGAAGGTATGTGACCGGTGCGAACATGATATTCATGAGATGCGTGTCATGTAACAACATTACTACATGCCACGCTCATGATGCGCTGGTAGCCGTTTCGCTAGTGTCACTTATACAAATTTGGTATTACGGGAGGTGAACGGATGATGAAAGTATGTTACTGGTTCAAGCATGATAAACATGAGATGCGTGTCATATAACAACGTGACTACATGCCACGCTCATGATGTGCTCACGGCTGTTTCGCTTGCTTCACATGTACCCCATTTGGTATTAAGCGACGCGAACGGATGACACAGGTAAATGACACATATAAACCTGATAATCAGGACATTTGTGTCATGTAACAACATCACTACATGCCACACTCATGATGCGCTCGCGGCCTACACGCTAGCTTCGCATATGCCAAATTTGGTATTACGGGACTTCAATGGATGACGAAAGCGGGTGACTGGTGCAAACTTGATAATCATGGGATGCGTGTCATATGAGAACATGACTACATGCAACAGTTAAGGTGCCAGTACATTTCGACGTTTCGCAGTGCGCGTGCTCACCGGCGTTCATTTCGTGGCGTCACGCTGGCGTTGGCATGCCAGGCGCCGGTCCTGCCATATACTCGCAGGCACGCGCTGCGCTGCGTTGCTTTGACGCATGCGTGTTTCAGCGTTTTCGGCGTTCCTCCGCCCCGAAAAGAAGGAGACGCTGTGTTGACTGTGTCATTGGCATGAAATGCAGCATTTCGCATTTCACGCTGGTTGCCGTCGGGCCTCACCGACGGACGCTGGTGGCACCGGTCGCGCCTGGGGTCACACTATAGAGTACTCAAGTTTTGCTTACGGAGAGTCGCTGTGCCCAGCGTGCGCGCACGTCAACGCTACATTAGAGTATATTTGGCCCTTCGTGATGCGTTCACGGCCGTTTTGGTAGCTCCACATATACCAAATTTGGTGATACTTGACGTTGATGGATGACGAAATATGTGACTGGTGCAAACATGATAATCTCTCCACACGTGTTATGTAAGAACATGACAACATACCACGCTCATGGCATGCTCGAAGTCGTTTCGCTAGCTTCACATCTGCTAAATTTGGTATCACGTGACGTGAATAGATGGCGAAGGTGAACGAGACATCAAAACACGATATTCACGACACAGAAGTCATGTACGACATAATTTACCTCCACCTTGTAACGTTGTACTGATCTTCAAGTGACATATCAACATTTCTCATTCGTGCTTCGCGTTCCATCGATTCTCATTTTACGTGGGATTTGCCATTTTTTTAGGGGCGAAGCTTCTTTAGCGGTACCCGTTCGTTCTCATAGCCGTTGTGGTAGTGTGTAACAAGTATAACATTTTGACCTCCAAGGTGGCGTCGGTGAGAGATTTCTTCTGTGCGTTGTTGAACAATAAAAAATAGTGCTCAATGTAAATGCCAATGGCTGTTAAGAGGAAATGAGACACAGTAAAATTTGGCTTTTATTTAACGTGCACCCTGCGAATGTTTTATTGTTCAACAATGCACAGAAGACAAGAAAGGGTTGCTACGTTATACTCGCTGGGCGTAACCTCCTAGGTTTTAGAAAGGTTTATTGAGCGTTGGGCCGCAGTGCCATGAATACAATGAACTAGTATATACTATGAATGAATTCGAGGTGGTTAAAGGGGGGAAGCAGATACGAAGCGCAAGCCGTAAGAAATTAAAAGCTGAATCCTCCTTCCTCTCATTTCACATTAGCAGCCAGTGGCATGTACATTGAGCACTATCTGACAGGAAAAGGTTGCTACGTTATACTCGCTGAGCGTAACTTCCTTGGTTTTAAAAAGGTTTAACGAGCGTTGGGCTACAGTGCCATGAATACAGGGAACTATTATATACCATGAACTCGAGGTGGCTAAAGGTGGAAAGTAGACCCGAAGCGCGAGCCGTAAGAAAGTGTGTGTGTGCCACCTCTGGTTTATTCCTTGGAATGTCCGCTGGATGGCGGTGCTTCTATATGGGGAATATATGATGAAAAGATGCGAGATGGTGGTACTTAAAGTGTTGAATAGATGGACGAACGGACACACAGACAGATGAATGGATGGACGCAGGGGCGGATGCATGGACGAACGCATGGACGGACGCACGATCAGACGCACGCACGGACGGGCGGATGGACGCATGGACGGTCACACAGACGGATGCATGGACAAACGGAAGCGAGAACGAATGGGCGGACGAATGCTTCGCCCAACTCTCCATCATTCAGTCCGTGGATATGCTGCCATTTTTTTTATTTCACCTTCCTCGAGTGCCCGCTAGCTCGGCGCCAATCTACTTCTTTTTCTTCGCGCAATAGCGAAGAAAAAGAAGTAGATTGGCGCTTCTATCGCTCGGTGCGTGGCCACCGAGCGATAGCAGACGACGCTAGGTGGCCACGCACCGAGCGTCGTCTGCTATTGCTTGTCAAAACGTCTGCTGGCAGTCGAACGAGCCGCGAAACTGGTGAAGTAGTTTTAGAAGCTTCTCGTGGTGTGGTTCTTCAAGTTCGCCATCAATAGAGGGGCTAAGCAAATAATGTTTGCGTAAAAAGCCGTATTGGCAGATAGCATCTGTGCATTAAAGTGCAAATCACTTTCACCGTCAAGGCCGAAGATGAAGGAAACGTCTGTCTTGGAATATTACAATACATTCTCCGCGACGCAAGGTTGTGGGCGATGGCAAGGGACTCGTGACAAAAAATTGGTAGCGCCTGCCGAAATATCTAGGACAGCAAACGGCAATGCGAGGCTCTTGTGACGTTAGAATGTTTGGGAAGGCGTAAACAACAGTGCAGACTTAGACACACCGGCACAAGACATGGGAGCAAAGGCTGTGCTAGTTGGTGGTATGCTGATGTCATCGGCGACAAACAGCTTGTTCAAAGCAAGTTCCGGAGACGAGGCACACAACGCAGATAAGGCTACCTCAGCACGACCACAGCCGATAACCGCATGATTACGAGACAGGAAATCTCAGCCGAGGATCACATCATGAGAACACGCCTGCAGTACAAGAAACTCAACGGTATAAGAAACATCTTGGAAGAGGACGTGCGAGGTACAGGCAGCTGATGGTTGAATATTGTGAGTACTGGCAAAACGGAAGGACAATTTTTTCGGCGTCGTGGTAACCTTCTGAAGCAGGCGGCAAAGTTTTAAATCAACTACTGAAATGGCAGCACCAGTGACCACAAGGGCAAGGGTACGGTAATCATCCACAAAAACGTCGATGAGGTTTGTCGGAGAAATGCGAGGACTTGATTCTTTTGACGACGACGCAGCTCGTGCCTCGAGAACTGCGGCATTTAGTTTTCCGCGTCTGGAAGGCAGGGTCGACGGCGCATAGGTGAAAAGGAGTGATGTCGGGGAGATGGAGATCGGTGACTGACTGAGGGGGGGGGGGGGGGGGTCAGGTGAAGAAGGTTCACGTGCTGTGTAGCTAAAGCGCCAGGAGTAGTGCGGCGATATTTGCATGTTGTCGTTGTGAACAGAGACCGCTGAGGTAGAATAAGTGGACCATCGAGGTGTTCTTGCTGCAACGACTTGCCAATACGTCTAAGGTGCGGCTTTCAGAGGTGGTGAACGAGCGAAAGGCAAAGAGTCAATCCTCGTCTTGTATGACGTACCTTATGACCGGGGTCAGATGATCTGGGGCCAGAGGATGCGTTTGTGCTGAATCAAGCGTGCTGGATTAAATGGAGGGCTGTCGAGCGACCTCCCCACACACGAACTGCTTTATGCGAGCAACATGTCATTCTGGTATCCGAGGGTAAAGGCCGCGATCAAGTAACATTGTTCTAGAGAGCGCCATGCTCGAGCGCATTGCTTGTGCAATTCATCAAAAGTCTGGCACAAGCTGACGAGATCGGCTATGATTTGTGGGCTAACAACATTTCAAATGTGCCATCGTATATGACCTGGAGGATTGTCGACTTCGAGCATCGCTGGGTTTACCCACTTGCTCATGCCAACAGCGTCGTCAATGTAACTGGTGAAGGTCTCTCGTTGCTGTTGAGCTCGCCCACGAAGTCTTTGTTACGCACGAAGTTTTCGCAAAGAGGGTGGTCGAAGTCCTGTGAAAAGTCAGTCTTCAACGAATCCCAGTTGGCAATGTCGGCCGTTGTGATTACGCAACCAGAGACTAGCGACGCCAGAGAAGTAAAAAGTTACATAAGTCAGCTTAGCCGCATCGTCCCACTTGTTGGCTGTGCTCACCTTGTGGTAAGTAGCCAGTCACTCCTCAACGTCTTGGCCGTCAGTACTACTGAAGATCAGTGGGTGACGCAGTGGCCACATGCCGGGACATGCAGAGCTGTAAACTTGGGAGGTACCTTGGGCGGAGGGCTCTTCCGGCACTGGAGGTAAGGTGCGACTTTGTAGTTCCAGCTTCGAAGAATACCCCAGCATTTCTACCAAATTATAAGTGGGCTTGTTGACTAAAACCAACCGCATGGTTTCAGGGGTGTTAGTCGCTGTCACGGGCTCAGCTATTTGTCGGAGTCGTTTTTTAGCTTCTCCGAATAGATGCTGTTTCTTTCTCTCTCTTCCACTATGCGGAGTGCTTTATTGCCGCACCTACTCGCTAATCCGGCATCGGTGGCGTTGTAAACAACCACAGTGCGCATGCTCACGTCTCATACCTCATACTCGCGTCTCGTGCATATCAGCAGCAATTCACAGTGTGTAAAAGTTTTCCTGACTATGTACGTAGAGAAAGCTTGTGTTCTTTTAACACCTAGGAATCAAGAAGCCAGAAGGAAGCAAACGTTGCTCAAGCTAATATCGAGAAGAACTTTTCCGAGTCGACTTCCTTTTTGAGTGGCTGACAAGAAAGTAGAACTGTCTCGACGAACCTAGGTGTCGTTGTCATCTGTGGTTTCGAGTGAAAAACAGTAAGGAGGCAGTCACCCTTCTTTTCTTTTAACACTTCGCCTTTTTCTTTTCAACAATAGCTTCCTTGGTGCTACTGAGATTTAGCCTTTTTACAGAGACAAGAACAAGCTTTTGCAGTGGGTCGTCCCTGTCGCGGTTGTGTAATTGTTAATGTACTCGGCTGCAGACCCACCGGTCATGGGATCGAATCCCGGCTGCAGCGGCTGCATTTTCGATGGAGGCGAAAATCTGTAGGCCCAAGTGCTCAGATTTGGGTGCACATTAAAGAACCTCAGGTGGTCGAAATTGCCGTAAGCCCTCTACTGCCACGTCTCTGATAACAATAAGGTTGTTTTGGGAAGTTAAATCTCAGATATCAATCAATCATTTATTGAGTTGGAGCATTGATCGCCCCCATGGTTACGCTATTCGCATTGAGTAACGACTGGTATTTCTATGGCTGTTTTAAAATGCTTTATAAGTCGTAATAACGCGAACGCTCCCCCGACATTGAGTCTGCCTAAGGCGAATACTTAGTACCCTTTTTAGTACTTAGTACTAAGAAGAGTACTTCTTCTTAGTACTTAGTACTCTACTATGGTAGTACTCTACCATAGTAGAGTACTAAGTACTTTAAACAGTTACTCACTTTTTTAATGAAATTGTTGTTCCCAGGTCCTTGTAGTTATCGGGAAGGCACACTGCTCTTCCATCTTTAAGGACGCAGTGCTCGACATCCTTTACCCTTTTCATAAACCCACCGTGGCCGTTCTCATTTAAACAATTCAGGCGAAACTGGAACGGCTCAATACTTTTCTATAATGACGTATAAAGTGCTATAGATTGTTAAGCAATTTTCCTAAACGTAAGAGCGTGAGACAGCTCCCTTCTCTTCCATAGATCAGAAAGAAGTACACACAATCTAAACGGTAACTACTTTTTCCAAACACGTGCAGGAAATATACTCAAGCTAACAGTGTCAGCGGCCATGACACCATAGTAAGTATGAAAAATTGTAATCGATTCGTACTAACCGGTTTTAGTGCTTATCATACATCAGTTTTAGGACAAGCGAGTGAAGACGAGCAGAACGAATTCACACCACCAAGGAGTATATGCATTATATTAGGCACAATATTTTTCTAAATGCTCTGTAATCTTTCTCATATATAACATGCATATTTATAAAGCTTCATACTGTTTTATAAGACCACTCATTTCTTGCAAATTTTGCCCTGTGGGTCTGTGCAACAGGAAATCGGCGCGCATGAAAAGGACTCCGAGTACGCGACCAGGCTACCACATTTCAGTGTTCTGGAAGTGCAGCAAAGGAAATTTAATTTACTGGCGACGAGGAAGTGACAACCCAAGAAGCAAGTTTGCATTAAAGATGATGCCAAAAATCAAGATAGCTGAATTTGTGGCCGGCACCGACTGGTACTCATGAGTAGAGCACCTGAAGTTCTAATATGAAACCAACGACAAGACAGAGTCCTCCAAGGGGCAAGCGATGCCTCTCACGCTTCAGGGTGACAAAACCTACAAAACCCTGAGGTCCCTTGTGGTCCCACAAAAGCCTTCCGAGGTGGACTTAGACATAATCAAGCTACTGCCTCAGCCCTTAGGCCACAAACACAACGCGTTATTTGGCCGTTGTTCTTCCTAATGAATGCGTCAAAAGAGTTTGAGGCAGCTCTGCGAACTTTAATGAAATACTGCAACTTTGGCAACGCAGACTCCACGACGGCGGAATGGCAGGCGTTGGGCTAAATCACGGAGGTCCAGTCTTGAGCTGAGTGTAGAAAAGTACCTTTGGAAATGATGCTTCTGGACAGTCTCTATGTGAAGCCCACAATTCTTATCTGCAACAACGGTTATAAGTGGAGGATGAGCTAAGGTTTAAGAAAGCTTCCGAACTTGTCTTGTCGGCTGAATCAGCAAAATACGAGCATAGGCAATTGCAAGGCAGTCAGCATCACGCTGACACTTCCAGTGTCAATCGTCATAATTTTCGCGGGTGCACTACATGCAAGCCACCTCAGTGCTTCCAATGTGTAGCACATAATAAGGCCGAGATGACCTTCATCAGAATTAGTACGTGTAAGCTTTGCCGCAAGAACACATCGCCAAAGCTTGTCTCTGTAAAAAGGCTAAATCTCGGTAGCACCAAGAAAGCTATTGTTGAAAATGTAAAGGGGGTTTATTGAAGGACTGAGCAAGCGGGTGGTAGCTCTAAAGGAACGCAGGCGGACCAAGATGACGGTGCTTGATCGCCGATTTCGTGCCTTTTTCTTGTAATGATGATAGCTGACCTGATGGTATCAACGTCTTTCGTATTCACGACAATTACCCCCGGCAAAAAAGTTGAAGCCATCCTGGCGTTCTAACACGTGGGGACAAGTTGGTCAAAGCAGGGCTTCAGACGGTTTACGTGAATGATATCACGTCCACGCCGATGACGGTCGCTCGGTGGCGTCAGGGGTTGAATGGCGTTGTTCACTGGTGAAGTACGCTCGACCACGCGGTAGGGACCATGATAATTAGAGAGTAGCTTGGGTGATACACCAGGGGCGCAGTGCGGTACCTGAAGCCATACAAGTGCTCCAGGAACGAATGTTGGTGCAGAACGATGGTCGTCATCACGGATCTCCTTCTGACGCTGTTGGTCGGATGTAGTAAGCCGCTTGGCTAGCTTCCGGCACTTTTCTGCGTAACGAGCGGCTTCCGAGACAGGCTTGCATTCGGAGGGATCTGGCGAGTATGGCAGTAAAGTGTCGATGGTGTGCGATGGTTGGCGACCGTACAGGAGAAAAAAATGGGGAAAACCAGGTAGTGACTTAGGTAGCGGTGTTATACGCGTATGTCACAAATGGGAGAACGAGGTCGCAGTTTGTTTGATCAGAAGCGACATGCGTAGCGAGCATGTCCCCCAGAGTACGATTAAACCGCTCAGTCAAGTCGTTCGTCTGTGGGTGGTAGGCTGTACTCTTCCGGTGAACCACATGGCACTGTTGAAGAAGTGCTTGTATTATTACATCGGAGAGGAAAACACGCCCTCGGTCACTGAGGAGTTCTCGAGGAGGACCATGGCGAAGCACAAAACGGTTGAGTATGAAAGTTGCGACGTCTTGTGCTGCAGCTGTGGGGAGAGCAGCAGTTTCAGCATACCGTGTTAGATGATCCACTGCCACGATAGCCTATCGGTTGCCTGCCGTTGTTAATGATAGTGGTCCGTAGAGGTCAATTCCTACTCGGTCGAATGGGCGGTCTGGGCATGGAAGTGGCTGCAATGAACATGTTGCAGGATGTGGCGGGCTTTTCCGCCGCTGACATTCGTGGCAGCCGCGAATAAACTGGAGGACGAAGGTAAACATTCCGCGCCAGTAATACCTTTTTCGTAGGCGCTCGTAGGTCTTGAAAACACCGGCGTGAGCACATTGCGGGTCGGAATGAAACGACACGCAGATGGTAGAGCACAGCGTTCGGGGAATGACTAGTAGCCATTTCTTACCATCTGCTGAATAGTTGCGCCGGTACAAAAGGCCATTCCGAATACTGAAGTGTGGAGCCTGGCGGCGCAGGGTTCGAGTGGTTGGAAGTGTCGGTGCCTCGGATAACGTGTCAAGAAGCGAAGCGATCCATGGGTCATTGCGTTGTGCAGAAGAGATGGTGTCCTCGTCAAGAGCTGACAACGTGTTGTCCGAGGAAACAGATGCAATGTCCGGGGATAGGGGAGATCGTGACAGTGCATCAGCATCGGTATGCTTGTGGCCGGAACGATATACCACGCGAATGTCATATTCTTGAAGCCGAAGAGCCCTACGGGCAAGAAGACCCGATGGGTCCTTAAGCGAAGATAACCAGCATAATGCGTGGTGGTCCGTTACTACATCAAAAGCACGGCCATAAAGGTATGGGCGGAACTTGACAAGCGCCCAAATGATCGCCAAGCATTCCTTCTCGGTGACGCTGTAGTTTGATTCAGCCTTGGTGAGAGTTCTGCTGGCGTAGGCGACGACATACTCGGCGAATCCAGGCTTGCGTTGCGCGAGAACCGCAACGAGGCCGACACCACTGGCGTCGGGGTGGACCTCAGTTGTTGCCGTAGGATCGTAGTGACGCAGTATTGGTGGCGAAGTGAGGAGACGACGAAGGGTACAGAAGGCTTGGTCACACTCGGAAGACCATGACGAAATATCAGTGGTGCTGCCTATAAGTTCGGTCAAAGGCGCAATGATAGAGGCGAAGTTGCGCACGAACCGGCGAAAGTAGGAGCATAACCCCACGAGTTGGTTTGGGGAAGTCGGCGACAGCATGTAACTTAGCCGGGTCTGGAATTACACCGTCCTTTGATACGACGTGCCCGAGAATCGTAAGTTTCCGAGCAGCGAAGTGACACTTCTTGAGGTTGAGTCGGAGCTGAGCATTCTTCAGGCACGTGAGGACGTGTTTGAGGCGCCCGAGATGTGTTCCAAAGTTGGCGCAAAGACGACTATATCGTCGAGATAGCAAAGACAGATTTGCCATTTCAAACCCCGAAGAACCAAGTCCATCATGTGCTCGAAGGTAGCAGGCGCATTGCAGAGGCCGAAAGGCATGCCATTAAACTCATACAGACCGTCCGGTGTCACGAAGACTGTTTTTGGTCGATCGGCATCAGCAAGGGGGACCTGCCAGTACCCTGAGCGCAAATCTAACGATGAAAAAACTCGGCACCTTGTAAAGTATCAAGGGCATCGTCAATCCTGGGTAAAGGATACACGTCTTTTCGAGTGACCTTAATTAGGCGCCGGTAATCCACGCAAAAGCGAACAGAACCATCCTTTTTTTAAACGAGCACTACAGGTGAGGCCCATGGACTTTGTGAAGGTTGAATGACGCCGCGTTGCAGCATATCGTTCACCTGTCTTGTAATAACTTGGCGTTCCGCCGCAGAAACACGATATGGTCGTTGTCGTAGTGGCGCATGGGAGCCGGTATCGATGTAATGTAGAGTGGTAGAAGTGCGGCCAAGTGAACGTTGAACAACATCGAAAGATTCTCGTGGTACTGGTACAGCAGTTGGAGGAGTTCAGATTGTTCAGATGGTGACAGTCCGTCTGCGATCGCCAAATCGAACACTTTCGGAGCCTGTAGATCAGAGTGGTTAAGAGCACTGACGGCGGCGAGGTCACTTTGGGATGATTCTTGCGGCACGGTAAAAATTTGTCCGTTATCAATGGGCTGTACGCATCCAAGAGACTCGCCTTTAAACAGTTTGATGGTATGCGGAAAGGGATCGGTAAGGCAGAAAGCACTGGCTCCATTAGAAATTGAGAGGGCTGAATAAGGGAGCAGAAATGGTTTCCGACTTAGAAAGAGGCTTGATGGCTCGAAAAATGCTACTTCATCACGCATGCCGTCGGATACCACAGGAAGCAAAACAGCCGTTATCGGTGGAATGTCAGTGTCCTCTTTGACAACTAGCTTGTGCGTGGCTTGATTAGTGTGGTCGTAGGGCTGGTCGAAGAACGGAAGCAGTTCAAGTTCGGAACGGGCATAATCTATAACGGCACGATTACGAGATAGGAAATCCCAGCCAAGTATGACATCATGAGAGCACGAGGAAAGGACGATAAACTGAACAATGTAGTGGTCCTCCGCAGTTGTGAGTCGGGCAGTGCAGGCGGCTATAGGTCGAACAGGTTCTCCATTTGCTGCACGTAAGGACATATCAAGCGGCGTGGTCACCTTTCGGAGCTTGCAGCAAAGTTTGGCGTCTATAACAGACACAGCGGCACCAGTATCCACAAGAGCGTATGCATGCGCGCCGTCTACAAAAACTTCGACGATATTTGACGGCAAGGTGCGAGGACTTGAACATTTCGATAGCGCAGTTCTTGCCCCTTGAACTGCGACGGCTAGTTTCCCTCATTTTGAGGGGCTGGTCGTGGACGCATGGGTGACAAGGCGCGTCGTTTGGGTGAAGGTGAGCGACGAGACGAAGTTGCCGGATAGTCACGGGAAGACGTGTTTGACTGACGATTCGAACTTTCATAACCAAAAGGGGGTCGGTCCATCTAGTTGCTTTGTGGTCGGACGTCTGTGTAGGCGGGCATGCGACGACGGCAGTATCGGGAGATATGGCCAGGGCCACCGCACGCAAAACAGATCGGCCGGTTATCGCGCGTTCGCCAGGCATTTGCAGCGAGGGGCGCCGCCCACGCGGCATACGGCTGAGTCGAGGCTGTGGTAGCGAGGGGAGGAGCCCATGCGACGGAAGACTGAGTAGGAGTGATGACATGCGGCAGTCCACTGAACGGCGAGGGCTGGTGTGGCTTCTGCCTCAATACTGCGCAATCATAAGTAAGAGGCGCGGCGACAACTTGCTGCTGAAAGGGCACTGGCATAGCCTCGGCAATCTGGTCCTGAAGTGCATGTCGGAGCATGGGAGCAAACGGTGTCGGTGGTTGCTCTTGCTGCTGCTGCGGGAGCTGTTGGCGCTGACAAAACAGCAGGAGGGAAAGCTGACATGTGACCTCCTCACGCACAAAGTCTTTCATTTGTGCTAGAAGGCGGGAGTGGTCAGGTACGACGTCCAGTGCAGCGAGTGGTTGGTTAGGCTGAAATGGACGACGGGTGAGAGCTTGTTGCCGTCGCAATTCGTCGTAGTTCTGGCACAGAGTTACTACTTCAGACACCGTGCCAGGAGACTTCGCAAGGAGTATTTGAAAGACGTCGTCATCCACACCTTTCATAATGGTCTGGATCTTGGCACTTTCCCTCATTGCGGTATCGACGCGCTTGCAGAGATCGAGTATATCTTCGATATAGGCGGTAAACGTTTCGCCAGGTTCTTGTGCCCGTGAGCGCAGGCGTTGTTCGGCGCGCAACTTCCGCATGGCAGGGCGACCGAAAACCGAAGATATTGCCTTCTTGAAAGTGGCCCAGTTCTCGAACTCGGATTCGTGGTTTGTGTACCACAGTTTCGCCACATTAGCCAAGTAAAAGTTGACGGTGCTCAACTTAGCAGCGTCATCCCACATGTTTGGTCCACAGACTTTATCGCAGGACGACAGCCAGTCCTCGACGTCCTGGTCTTCGGCGCCCGAAAAGATCGGGGGTCTCGCTGGTGAACCGGGCAGGGGCAAGTAGCGGCCGCGAGAGGTGCTGTCTGTTGGGAAGCGTCAACTTGCATGGTTGACGGCAGGGTGCGGGATTGGAGTTCCAGGATGTAGGTGATGTAGTTACCCAGCACGATCCACCTATTGTAAAGGGGGTTTATTGAAGGACTGAGCAAGCGGGTGGTAGCTCTAAAGGAACGCAGGCGGACCAAGATAACGGTGCTTGATCGCCGATCTCGTGCCTTTTTCTTGTGTTGATGATAGCGGACCTGATTGTATCAACGTATTTCTTATTCACTACAAAAAGAAAAAGGCGAAGTGTTAAAAGAAAAAAAAGGTGACTGCCTCCTTACTGTTTTTCACACGAAACAACAGATGACAACGACGCCTAGGTTCGTCGAGACAGTTCTACTTTCTGGTGAGCCACTCAAAAAGGAAGTCGACTAGGAAAAGTTGCTCTCGATATTAGCTGGAACAACGTTTGCTTCCTTCTGGCTTCTTGATTCCTCGGTGTTAAAAGAACACAAGCTTTCTCTACGTACATATTCAGGAAAACGTCTACACATTGTGAATTGCTGCTGATATGCACGAGACGCGAGTATGAGGTATGAGACGTGAGCATGTGCACTGTGGTTGTTTACAACACCACCGATGGTGGATTAGCGAGTAGGTGTGGCAATAAATCACACCCTGTAGTGGGAAACGGAGAGAAACAGTATCTAGTCGGAGCAGCTAGAAGACGACTCCAACAAATAGCTGAGCCCGTTACAGTGACTAACGCCCCTGAAACCAAGCGGTTGGTTTAAGTCCCCTTATATTTTGGTGGAAATGCTGGGGTAGTCTTCGAAGCTGAAACAACGAAGACACACACCTTGCCTCCAGGCCCGGAAGAACCCTCAGTCCAAGCTGCTTTCTAAGTTTCACCTCTGCATGTACCGGTGTGTGGCCACTGCGCCACCGACCGATCTTCAGTAGTACTGACGGCCACCACGTTGAGAAGTGCATAGCTACTTACCAGAAGGTGAGCGCAGCGAACAAGCGGCATGATGTGGCTAAGCTGACTTATGTTGGCTTTTACTTCTCTGGCGTCGGTAATCTCTGGTTGCGAAATCACAAAGCCGACATTGTCAACTGGGATTCGTTGAAGACTGCCTTTTCGTAAATTTTCTATCGCCCTTCTGTGAGAAAACTTGGCGCAAAGCTACTTAGATGAAGGTTTTATCGATAAACAGTGAACCGTTCGTCTGTCAAGTACAGTAAAGTAAGTAATTCAGTGAGTGACTGAGTGAGTGAGTGAGTGAGTCAGTCAGTCAGTCAGTCAGTCAGTCGGTCGGTCGGTCGGTCGGTCGGTCGGTCGGTCGGTCGGTCGGTCGGTCGGTCGGTCGGTCGGTCGGTCGGTCGGTCGGTCGGTCAGTCAGCCAGCCGGTTCGCCCGTCTGTCTGTCTGTCTGTCTGTCTGTCTGTCTGTCTGTCTGTCTGTCTGTCTGTCTGTCTGTCTGTCTGTCTGTTTATCCATCTAGTGAACGCTCCGAGTACTGCGATCTCGTATCTTTTCATCATATAGTCGTCATATACAACTACTCACATTTAGCAGACATTCCAAAAATTTAACGACAAGTAACTACTTACAGCTACATACATCAAGAACACATGACCCATAACATAAGAAGCTTTGCCATAAGAAAATGCCGCCCCCATCTTCCAACGCAGAAAACGCGAGTAAATGGCTTGCTCGGTGGGGGGTTATCGCATGAATGAGTCGTAATTTCGCAAGCCTTTGGAATGCTGAATTGTTATGCTGTCTTTATTATTCTGACTTATTTGGAGAAGCGTTGACTTAACGAATGATCTGTCACTGATGTGCGATCTCCTGCCTAGTTATACGAGTGGCCAGTGACCGGTTGTGCAGCTCAAGCAGTCCATTTGTACTCGCAGACGCTGCCAGCGTTGGATATTTGAGGCGAGAGAGAGAGAGAGAGAGAGGGTGGGGAGGAATAGTTGGCTCGAGACGCTTTTATGTGGCACGAGACGTGAGCATGGGATTCGCGCGGAGGATGTCAAGCTAAACGGTCGTGCCCTCGCGATCTCCGACGCCAGCGCAGCTCCCGCCGACAGGTTCACCCTTCACGGTCTCCTGACGCCATGCAGCTCTCGCATTGTGGTGCCCCGCCCTTGAACTGCTTCGACCGGATCCCCACTTTCCTATCTCCTTCTATTTCACGTCGCCTGCCTCTCTACTTTTTCATCTATTTCCTTCTATTCTTTTTATCCCTCTTTCCCTCCACCCCTATAAGGGACTGCGCCGTGTCGCCTATACACCTTTTCACAGGAAGGAAGAAAACACCGCCATGATGGGCTGTGCGCGCGAGTGCAAAGGCTAAGGCCGAGGCGTTGCCAGTGCATTTTCGAGGGGACGCACCAATTTGCACAGCCCAAGGAGGGCTATGACGGTGCCCAGGGAGGCGTTTATGAAAAGGTGAATAGGCAGATAGAAATTAGGTGCCTTTTTCGTCTTCCTTACAATTCACTATCACCACCACGTGAGCATGCGCACTGCAGGTACTGACGAAACTACCAACACCGGATTGACGAGTAGGTGTGGCAATAAAATTCTCCAAGTTTAAAATACGAAACAACAGCAAAGTGAATATCAACGGTGCTAGCAGGCGGAAACACGAATGAAGATCATGCTCATAAGGTGAAGTGCAGTCAGCAACCAACCGAGACCACGGAATTCGTGAAGCGGGCGATGTGGCATTAGTAATGAACTCGGAGAACAAACCTCGCTGAATGGGCGCATAGGTGGCGGCGTCGCCATGGACATGTTGTCCATGCCGCTCACAGTCATTTGAATATTTAAGGAACAATGACTGCGGCGTCGGCACTTACGTCAGCATTCTATTCGTTCATTTTCAACTAGTTGAATGGCTGACCCTTTTTTAGACCCATACAATTCTTGTATTTACAGAATGATTAACGAATTCAGAAACTGATGGTGGGATAAAGGGTGTCTGCAGCCCTCGAAACTTAAGATTTAAACTTACCTTGTTCTTGCCATTATTATTAGCACCAAGCATTTATCAATTTTTATATGAAGCAATACTCGAACTCTTTCAGTGGTCTTGTGAAATTTCCAACTGTACACAATGTGCTGACGCTTCGGCGTTTTTAGCAATTGGGCGGGTCTTTGTGTGACTGCGAAAGGAATCTCACCACAATACCCTGGTGGTCTACTGACCGGCTTTATGCTGTTTCATACTACAGTACCAAGTACTGAACAGCGTTAACCTCTTTTGATAAATACACAACTCCTTTCGGCGTTCTATACAGCCGAAGTGAGGATAAGGCTGCACTGCTTTCGTAGATAAAGCTTCAGAGAATGGGCCATCTAATGGGATATCCCCAAGAAAATCAGAGCGCGAGATGTTATGAGATCACCATTCAGATCACGCGCTGCTGTCCACCGCCACCTCCGGTGTCCGGAACCACATCGTGCAAAATTAGATTCAAAACCCTAGCAACAAAGACACAGTGGGGCTCCAAACCCGGGTCTACTGGGTGCTGACCCAGAATTCTATCACTGAACTACGCATGTGCTTGTAACTTGTTGGCAAATTCGCCTTAGGCAGGCTCAATGTCGGGAGAGCGATCGCGTTATTACGACTTTGAAACCATTTTAAAGCAGAGATAGGAATACCAGTCGTTACTCAATGCGAATAGCGTAACCATGGGGGCGATCAATGCTCCAACTCATTACAATGATTGATTGATATCTGAAACTTAACTTTCCAAAACAACCTTATGGTTATGAGTGACGTGATAGTGGAGGAGTGGAGGGCTTAAGGCAATTTCGACCACCTGAGGTTATTGAACGTGCACCCAAATCTGAGCACATGGGCCTACAGAACTTTCGCCTCCATAAAAAATGCAGCCGCTGCAGCCGGGATTCGATCTCGTGACCGCTGGGTCAGCAGCCGAGTACATTGACAATTACACAACCTCGAAAAAACGACCCACTACAAAAGCTTGTTCTTGTTCCCCCATTCACTGTGGCGCATACTCACTTCAGCCATAATTCCTCATCGCCGTCAGCCACTGCATGAAATCTTGGCATGGCATCCCTTGCAAGTGTTTAGTGGATACCATACTTCAGAATAATGATAAAAATAGCATAGCGGATGCCGGCCTACAACCCAAAAAATTATTATTATTGCCCTAGTGGGTATCAAGCTGGTGTGCTTGCAGTAGTTACCCGATGAGTGTTTTGAAAAGCCTCTGAAAGGCCACTCTTCTAGCTTTCGCTGTGACTGTGCTGTGCCTTTTGTGCAGGCTGGGCCTTTTTTTTGCCAGGTGTATTTTTGTCAGCTCAGCCTCGTGAACTGTGAGACCCACGGGACAGGCCTATGCTCCACCATAGTAGAGTACTAAGTACTTTAAATAGTTACTCACGTTTTCTTTATGCAATTGTTGTTCCCAGGTCCTTGTAGTTATCGGGAGGGCACACTGCTCTGCCATCTTTAAGTACGCAGTGCTCGACATCCTTTACCCTTTCATAAACCCACCATGACCGTTCCCAATTAAACAATTTAGGCGAAGCTGGAACGGCCCAATGCTCTTTTATAATGGAGTATAAAGTGCTCTAGATTGTTAAGCAATTTTCTTTAACGTAAGAGCTTGAGACAGCTCCTTTCTCTCCCATAGTTCAGAAAGAAGTACACACAATGCAAACGGTAACTACATTTTCTAAACACGTGTAGGAAGCTTACTCAAGCTAACAGTGTCAGCGGCCGTGACACCATAGTGAGTATCAAAAATTGTAATGGATTCGTGGTCAGAGTTCCCTATAGTGTATATTAGGAAACTCTATGGCTTTAGGAAGACGAAGAAGTGTGTTTTGAATAGGAGCTACTTCTGCTAACTCCGGCGTATTTCAGTTGTAATTTAAGTCTGTAATCAGTTTTCGCTGCTCCCTTGGAGGGGATGGATGTAGACCACCCCGGGCGCCTGCGGCACCAGCGGCGTCAGCGGCGGCCGCCTCCAGGAAGCGGATGGGACAAGCGAGTGACAGCGACAGTGAAGATACTCATGCTTACTATCTCAGCAGTGAGAACTTTTCAGATGACGGTTTCCAACCTGTGCTGAGCCGCAAAGCGAAGAGGAGGAACATGAGGACATCCTCATCCTCAACTATTCAAACTGTAAGTGAAGCGCCAAAATCGAACACTTATACCATCCTGTTTCTGCCTGCACTGCCTACCGTCAGCATGAAACGCCTTAACAGAGAGTCTGTGTCGAGGTCTCTGGAAACGCTCGTGCCAAATGAGATCACGGACATACGAGTGAACGCCAGAAAGAATATTCTGGCTGTGGACGTTTTGCACGCTAGTGCGTTGGGCGTTCTGCGCAGTGTAACTGACTTGGATGGCAACCAGGTGCGCTCTCATGTTCTCTTGGGATGTCATGTAGTAACCGGCGTGATCTACGACATAGATGTGGCTATTTCCAATAATGACTCACAATTTCTTGTCAAGTCAACAACTGATATTCCAATTGTTGATGTCACCCGGCTAGGCAAGTCTCGCTGTGTGAAGATTGCGTTTAAGGGCACATCACTCCCCTCTCATGTGAAGGTGGGGTACTTCAGATATGCTGTGCGGCCTTTCAATCCAAAGCCTCTCCAGTGCCGTAAATGCATGAAACTTGGACATGTGAGCAGCGTCTGCGAGAATTCGGTGGTATGCCACCGTTGCGCCGAGCCCCATGAAGCGGATAAGTGCGTCGCAACTGTCAAGAAATCCTCTATATGCAATGGATACCATGAAGCCACATCGAAGGACTGCCCGCGGATTCAAAAGAAAATTGCCATTTTGAAGGAGATGGTGCGCGATCACTCATCTCATCGAGAAGCCGCAGCTAAAGTCAGAAGGCGTCGTTCACGTCGGCGTCGGTCTTCAAGGACGGCCGCTACCTCCTCGACACGTTTGCCAGATTCCTCATCAGTACCACCCCCTTTGCCTCCCAGACCACATGCCGTGGGAAAGGCTGTAAAAGACAAAGCCAGTCAGCATACCCTAACTGCGACAAAGTGGCCTGCACTTCAAAGGGAAGCAGCATCAAGCGAACCGAAGGAGTTTCATGACGGCCATCCGCGATCCCGGTTCGAGATCTTTCCAACCAAGACAGGCAAGTGACTGCAATCGTGCAATCATTAATTGCCACGATTCGCACGCTATTGAGCACCATACAATCTCCGTCTGCTAAGAGTGCACTGCAAATACTGGATGCACTGAATCCAGTTCTTGCTAACTTCGTATAAGCACAATGGCTCAACAAAATCTCATCTTCCGCACTGAAGTTAAAAGTGCGTCGATTTTTCACTGGAATGCCAGAGGCATGAAGTCGCGTATCTCGGACTTTCACCAATTTGTCCGGGCCAATCAATTCCCTATACTTGTCTTATGTGAACCAAACGTATCACGCCTTATAGATTGTCCGGTTATGAAGCTTTTTGTTCAGCCGCTTGCGAAGAACGAAGCAAAGTGATTGTTTACATTCGCACAGACTTGACTTATCTTTCGCACCCAATAAGTTCAAATGACGACAATCAGTACGTGTGTATTCGAGTAAAGAAGAATGCAGTTTCGTTCACGCTTATTGGTGGATATATATCTCCGTCATCGCGATTTGACTGCGACAGATTAAAAGACATCCTAATGAGGACCGATGGGCCTTGGATCATCACCGGTGACTTCAACGCCCATCACATGGTTTGGGGGAGCACTAGGGTGAATGCCAGGGGCCGGAACATTGTTACATTCGCTTCCGATTACATTTCCATCATGAAAGATGGTACCCCCACGTATCCGCGGGGGTCTCACGTATGGCAGTTGCCTTGACCTGACATTGGTGTCATGGTGCTTCTCTCACAAAGTTAAATGGTTTTGCAATATTGAGACTCATGGGAGTGATCACATACCCACCTACGTGACGATCGATGGTATCATAAAAAATTTCTTTTCCGGTGTTGTAATTGGCACTGACTGGTCGATGTTTACATCGCATGTTGAGGACGCTTGCCAAGAAGGCCTCGCCTGCAGCCTGGAAAATACCATAGCGGAAGCTATGCAAGCGTCCAAAGGTAAATTACTATTTTAGTCTAAAATAACACAGTTTGACATCGAACTGGAAAGATTACGAGCTATACGAAGGCGTGCTGAACGACGATACAGACGCACAAAATCTATTTACGATCTGAGGGAAGCAAGGCGGCTCCAGAAAAAGATTCAACGAAGCATTTACAAGCTGGAGAGCGAACGCTGGAAAACATTCTGCGAATCTCTAGACCCTCACAAATCGCTGTAATATATCTGTAGAACAGTTCGTGGTCTTCGCTCCTCTCCGCAACAACAGCACCCTTTTAAAGCTTTGGCACTCCATCATGGAAAAACAGAACTCGAGGTGGCTGAAGAATTTTTCACGAGAGTTGCCGGGAATATTAAGAACGAGAGCATCGACGCCGTGATCGTTCCTGAGACGCGATGTCCAGAAATGGACATTCCATTACCATGGAAGAACTCGAAGGTGCTTTAGTCGTTTCTAAGTGCATGTCATCGCCAGGTCCTGATAGTATTACTTATAGTGCGTTGGGACACCTTGGACAAAAAGCCAGAAAAGAACTTTTAACATGCTTCAACAACTCCTGGCTCAGCGGCAGTGTTCCCCGAGAATGGAAAATAAGTCGATTAATACCACTTTTAAAATCGGGAAAATCACCATTGGACTTGACAGCGTATCGCCCTATTGCCCTCGCAAGCTGCCTCGGGAAAGTGATGGAAAGAATGGTTCTATTTCGTCTCGAGTGGTATTTGGAACGATACACCAAATACCCTTCTTGCATGGCAGGCTTTCATCGGGGCCGCTCCTCTATCGACTGTGTGCTTGACTTATCGACCATTGTACAACAAGAAAAAAGTCGCAAGCGCATATCAGTGGCGCTCTTTCTTGACGTGAAGGGTGCATATGATAATGTAGCTCACGATGCTATCCTCACTTCTCTCGCAGCAATGGGCATTGGTGGACGAATGTTTCATTGGATAAAAGATTACATAACGGGCAGGTGTTTTTTTGTGCAAAGCATATTAGGGTACAACTGCTGAACATTACACCTACTGCGGAGTACCTCAAGGAGGTGTTTTAAGCCCCACATTGTTCAATGTTACCCTCATTGGTCTGGTGAAGGTTCTGCCAAAGTCAGTGTGCCTATCCATAAACGCCGATGATATTTGCCTCTGGAGTGCTGCAGTTACTCGCCCTCAGGTGCGTGCAGGAATACAGCGGGCAGCAACCCTCACAACAGCCTACCTTCAGAAACAAGGCCTAATTATATCAACTGTGAAGTGCGCGTTGATGGCGTTTACACGAAAACCAACGACGCCATACCCAGTTTACATCAATGGACAGAGTGTCAAATATGTAGGGACGCATCGTTTCTGGGCATAATAATCGACAGAAGTCTTTCGTGGAGCCCGCATTGTGCGTACTTGAAGAAGAGACTGCTATCTATTGTGAATATAATGAAATTCATGTGCGGGAAAGCATGGGGAACTTCTGTGGCCTCCATGCTACAGCTGTACAGGGCCCTATTTCTGGGTCTATTGCACTACAGCTTGCCGGTACTGACTAACACTGGCAAATCCAATACTCAGTCATTGGAGAGTTTGCAGGGTCAGGCACTGTGTATCTGCCTAGGACTGCCCCGATGCGCTTCTACTTATGCCACAATCATGCTTGCCAAAGACCATCCGGTCAGGACATATAGAGTTGTGGCTTGCCACAGAGCGCAAATTCGACATGCTAGCCGTGTCCCCGACCACCACTTGGCCCTTCTACCCTCCAGAAGACCACGTGCTACGTTTTCAGACGTCACAGACAAGCACCTACACAGCATTCCATCTGGATATACGCCATCTGCGAGAATGGCATGTGCTTTTTGGTGCCTCGACCAGCCGCAAGTACGTCTAGAAATTCCGGGAATTAAAAAGAAAAGCAATCACTCCAGAGTAGCATTGAAGCAAGCAACACTGCTATTATTACATGAGTTGTACTTAGACCGAACGCAGATATACACTGATGGGTCCGTCTCGTCCAGCAGCTCATCAGGTGCCGCTGTAATTCCGGCTGCAGCAATGACAATCAAGTTTAAGTTGTCGCATATGACTACATCTACGGCATCAGAGCTTGCTGCTATAAGGGCTGCTTTACAATATCTTGTTCAAGAACGTCCAGGAAAATGGGTCATATTCTGTGATTCGAAGGCAGCGCTTCAGAGTTTGCAGTCTGCCATACGTAGGAGCAGTCATGACCAATTGGTACAAGAAATAAGACATTGCCATCATGAAGCTCTAGCGCGAGGGCATGATATTTTATATCAATGGCTGCCTGGACATATCGGTATTACCGGAAATCAATTAGCCGATGATGCAGCCCGCTCAGCCCATGAAGGAACCCGTGTAGTCCCGATTCCTCTATCAAGGAAAGATGCAGCAAAACAACTTTACCTGCTGGCTCGAGATCTCACACGCACGTTCTGGTCGTCTACCAACTTCCAAAGGTGTCAATTTTATGAACTGGATCCTTCGCTCAAGCTAAAACTACCATCACAACTTTCCCGCTCCGATGCGACACTGTTATGCCGCCTTTAGTTGGGTGTTGCATTTACAAAGGTGTACTCTTTCCGCATTGGTATGGCAGACACTCCTCCATGCGACTACTGCGGAGCTGAAGAGACCATCGAACACGTCATGTGCAGCTGCGCTTGCTACGACACACAGCGATGCGAGCTCCGTATGGTTTTGAGTCTACTTGACCCTGGACCGTTTTGTGTGCAGAAGATACTAGGACCTTGGGAATCTGCCTCAGTTGCGCAGAAAGCAACTAAAGCACTGCTAATTTACCTAAAGTCAACAAACCTGAGCGACCGCCTGTAGACTGTGTGTGCTCCCCGAGTGTGCTCCTGATCGTGTGTACCTTCTCATCTCTCCGCAACCTCTTTTCTCCCTTTTATCCCTTCCCCAGTGCAGGGTAGCAAACCGGACGTGCGTCTGGTTAACCTCCCTGCCTTTCCTTGCATCTTTATCTCTCTCTCTGTAATGGATTCGTACTAGCCGGTTTTACTGCTTATTATACATCAGCTTTAGGACAAGCGAGTGAAGGCGAGGAGAACGAATGCACACCACCAAGGAGTATATGCATTATTTAGGCAGTATATTTTTCTAAATGCCCTGTAATCTTTCTCATATACAACCTGCATATTTCTAAAGCTTCATACTCTTTTATAACACCACTCAATGTTTTGCGAATTTCCCCCGGTGGGTATGTGCAACAGGAAATCGGCGCACATGAAAAGGACTCCGAGTACGCCACCAGGCTAGCACATTTCAGTGTTCTGGAAGTGCAGCAAAGGAAATTTAATTTACTGGCGACGAGGAAGCGAAACCCCAAGAAGCAAGTTTGCATTAAAGAGGATGCCAAAAGTCAAGATAGCAGATTTGTGGCCGGCACGGACTGGTACTCATGAGTAGAGCGCCTGGAGTTCTAATATGAAACCAACGACAAGACAGAGTATTCCAAGAGGCAAACGATGCTTCTAACGCTTCGGGTTGACCAAACCGAGAAAACCCCGAGGTCCTTAGTGGTCCCACAAAAGTCTTCTGAGGTGGACTTAGACATAATCAAGCTATTGCCTCAGCCCTTCTGCCACTGGCACAATGCGTTATTTGGCAGTTGTTCTTCCTAATGAATGCGTCAAGATAATTTGAGGCAGCTCTGCAAACATTGATGAAATAGTGCAACTTTGGCAACGCAGACTCCACGACGGCGGAATGGAAGGCGTCCGGCTATATCGCGGAGGTCCAGTCTTGAGCTGGCCCTACAAGAGTACCTTTGGAAATGATGCTTCTAGACAGTCTGCATGTGAAGCCCACAATTATTATCTGCAACAACGGTTATAGGTGGAGGATGAGCTAAGGCTTACGAAAGCTTACGAACTCGCCTTGTCGCTTAATGACCAAGATACGAGCATAGGCAATTGCAAAGCAGTCAGCATCACGCTGAATCTTCCGGTGTCAATCGTCGAAATTTCCGCAGGTGCACTACACGCAAGGCACCTCAGTGCTTCTAATGTGTAGCACATCATAAGTCCGAGATGAATTTCATCAGAATTAGTGCGTGTAAGCTTGGCCGCAAGAACACATCGCCAAAGCTTGTCTCTGTAAAAAGGCTAAATCTCAGTAGCACCAAGAAAGCTATTGTTGAAAAGAAAAAGGCGAAGTGTTAAAAGAAAAGAAGGGTGACTGCCTCTTTACTGTTTTTCACACGAAACCTCAGATGACGACACCTAGGTTCATCGAGGCAGTTCTACTTTCTGGTCAGCCACTCAAAAAGGAAGTCGACTCGGAAAAGTTGTTTTCGATATTAGCTGGAACGACGTTTGCTTCCTTCTAGCTTCTTGATTTCTCGGTGTTAAAAGAACAAGGCTTTTTGTACGTACATAGTCAGGAAAATGTTTAGACATCACGAATCGCTGCTGATTGGCACGAGCCGCGAGTAAGTGGTACGAGACGTCAGCTTGCGCACTGCGGGTGTCGACAACACCACTGACGCCGGATTGGCGAGTAGGTGTGGCAATAAATCACACCCTGTAGAGGAAAACAGAGAGAAACAGTATCTAGTCGGAGCAGCTAGAAGATGACTCCGACAATCAGCTGAGCCCGTACAGCGACTAACGCCCCTGTAACCAGGCGGTTGATTTAAGTCGAGAAATCCCCTTATATTTTGGTAGAAATGCTCGGTAGTCTTCGAAGCTGAAACAACGAAGACACACAACTTATCTCCAGCGCCGGAAGAACCCTCAGTACTAGCTACTTTTTAAGTTTCACCACTGCATGTCCCAGTGTGTGGCCACTGCGCCACCGACCACTCTTCAGTAGTACTGACGGCCACCACGTTGAGGAGTGCCTAGCTACTTACCAAAAACTGAGCGCAGCGAACAAGTGGGACGATGTGGCTAAGCTGACTTATGTAAGTTTTACTTCTCTGGCGTCGTTAATCTCTGGTTGCGTAATCACAAAGCCGGCATTGTGAACTTGGATTTGTTGAACACTGCCTTTTCGTAAATTTTCGATCGCCTTTCTGTGCGAAAACTAGGCGCAAAGCTACTTAGATGAAGATTTTATCGACAAACAGTGAACCGTTCTTCTGTCAGGGACAGTAAAGTAAGCAAGTAATTCAGTGAGTGAGTGAGTGAGTGAGTGATTCAGTCAGTTGGTCAGTCAGTGCGGTCAGTCAGTCAGTCAGTCAGTCAGTCAGTCAGTCAGTCAGTCAGTCAGTCAGTCAGCCAGTCAGTCAGTCAGTCAGTCAGTCAGTCAGTCGTCAGTCAGTCAGTCAGTCAGTCAGTCAGTCAGTCAGTCAGTCAGTCAGTCAGTCAGCAGTCAGTCAGTCAGTCAGTGCAGTCAGTGCAGTCGGTTGGTCGGTCGGTCGGTCGGTCTGTCTGTCTGTCTGTCTGTCTGTCGTCTGTCTGTCTGTCTGTTGTCTGTCTGTCTGTCTGTCTGTCGTCTGTCTGTCTGTCTGTCTGTCTGTCTGTCTGTCTGTCTGTCTGTCTGTCTGTCTGTCTGTCTGTCTGTCTGTCTGTCTGTCTGTCTGTCTGTCTGTCTGTCTGTCTGTCTGTCTGTCTTTTCATCTGTTTATCCATCTAGTCAACGCTCCGAGTACTGCAATCTCGCATCTTTTCATCATATAGTCGTCATATACAACTACTCACATTTAGCAGACATTCCAAAAATTTAACAAGTAACTACTTACAGCTACATACATCAAGGACACATGACCCATAACATAAGAAGCTTCGCCATAAGAAATTGCCGCCCCCATCTTCCAGCGCAGAAAACGCAAGTAAATGGCTCGCTGAGTGGGGGGTTATCGCATGAATGAGTCGTAATTTCGCAAGCTTTTGGAATGCTGAATTGTTATGCTGTCTTTATTATTCTGACTTATTGGGAGAAGCGTTGACTCAACGAATGATCTGTCACTGATGTGCGATCTCCTGCCTAGTTATACGAGTGGCCAGTGACCGGTTGTGCAGCTCAAGCCGTCCGTTTATACTCGCAGACGCTGCCAGCGTTGGACATTTGAGGCGAGAGAGAGAGAGAGAGAGGGTGGGGAGGAATAGTTGGCTCGAGACGCTTTTATGTGGCACAACACGTGAGCACGGGATTCGCGCGGAGGATGTCAAGCTGGACGGTCGTGCCCTCGCAATCTCCGACGCCAGCGCAGCTCCCGCCGACAGGTTCACCCTTCACGGTCTCCTGACGCCATGTAGCTCTCGCATTGTGGTGCCCCACCCTTGACCTGCTTCGACCGGATCCCCACTTTCCTATCTCCTTCTATTTCACGTCGCTTGCCTCTATACTTTTCATCTATTTCCTTCTATTCTTTTTATCCCTCTTTCCCTCCACCCCTTAAGGGACTGCGCCGTGTCGCCTATACACCTTTTCACAGGAAGGAAGAAAACACCGCCATGATGGGCTGTGCGCGCGAGTACAAAGGCTAAGGCCGAGGCGTTGCCAGTGCATTTTCGAGGGGACGCGCCAATTTGCACAGCCCAAGGAGGGCTATGGACGGTGCCCAGGAGGCGTTTATGAAAGGTGAATTGGCAGATAGAAATTAGGTGCCTTTTTCGTCTTCCTTACGATTCACTACCACCACCACGTGAGCATGCGCACTGCAGGTACTGACGAAACTACCAACACCGGATTGGACGAGTAGGTGTGGCAATAAAATTCTCCAAGTTTAAAATACGAAACAACAGCAAAGTGAATATCCACGGTGCTAGCAGGCGGAAACACGAATGAAGATCATGCTCATGAGGTGAAGTGCAGTCAGCAACCAACCGAGACCACGGAATTCGTGAAGCGGGCGATGTGGCATTAGTAATGAACTCGGAGAACAAACCTCACTGAATGGGCGCATAGGTGGCGGCGTCGCCATGGACATGTTGTCCAAGCCGCTCACAGTCATTTGAATATTTAAGGAACAATGACTTTGGTACCAAACAATCCTCTGCAGCGTCGGCACTTACGTCAGCATTCTAATCGTTCATTTTCACCTAGTTGAATGGCTGACCCTTTTTTAGACCCATACAATTCTTGTATCTACAGAATGATTAACGAATTCAGAAACTGATGGTGGGATAAAGGGTGTCTGCAGCCCTCGAAACTTAAGATTAAAACTTACCTTGTTCTTGCCAATATTATTAGCAGCCAAGCATTTATCGATTGTTATATGAAGCAATACTCGAACTCTCTCAGTGGTCTTGTGAAATTTCCAACTGTACACAATGTGCTGACGCTTCGGCGTTTTTAGCAATTGGGCGGGTCTTTGTGTGACTGCGAAAGGAATCTCACCACAATACGCTGGTGGTCTACGGACCGGCTTTATGCTCTTTCATACTACAGTACCAAGTACTGAACAGCGTTAACCTCTTTTTATAAACACACAACTCCTTTCGGCGTTCTATACAGCCGAAGTGAGGATAACGCTGCTACTGCTTTCGTAGATAAAACTTCAGAGAATGGACCGTCTAATGGGATAATCCCCAGGAGATTTAGAGCGCGAGATGTCCACCGCCACCTCCGGTGTCCGGAACCACATCGTGCAAAATTAGATTAAAACCCTAGCAACAAAGACACAGTGGGGCTCCGAACCCGGGTCTATTGGGTGCTGGCCCAGTATTCCACCACTGAACTACGCATGTGCTTGTGACTTGTTGGCAAATTCGCCTTACGCAGGCTCAATGTCGGGAGAGCGATCGCGTTATTACGACTTAGAAAGCATTTTAAAACAGCGATAGAAATACCAGTCGTTACTCAATGCGAATAGCGTAACCACGGGGGCGATCAATGCTCCAACTCATTACAATTATTGATTGATATCTGGAATTGAACTTTGCAAAACAACCTTATGAGTATGAGTGACGTGATAGTGGAGGGCTTACGGCAATTTCGACCTCCTGAGGTTCTTGAACGTGCACCAAAATCTGAGCACATGGGCCTACAGAATTTTGCCTCCATAGAAATGCAGCCGCTGCAGCCGGAGTTCGATCCCGTGACCGCTGGGTTAGCAGCCGAGTACAGTGACAATTACACAACCGCGAAAAAACGACCCACTACCAAAAGCTTGTTCTTGTTCCCCCATTCACTGTGGCGCATACTCACTTCAGCCATAATTCCTGATCGCCGTCAGCCACTGCATGAAATCTCAGCATGACATCCCTTTGCAAGTGTTTAGTGGATAGCCATGCTTCAGAATAATGATAAAAAATAGCATAGCGGATATGCCGCCCTACAAGCCAAAAAATTTATTATTATTGCCCTAGTGGGTATCAACTGGTGTGCTTGCAGTAGTTCCCCAATGAGTGTTTTGAAAAGCCTCTGAAAGGCCACTCTTCTAGCTTCGCTGTGACCTGTGCTGTGCCTTTTGTGCAGGCTGGGCCTATTTTTTTGCCAGGTGTAATTTTTGTCAGCTCAGCCTTCGTGAACATGTGAGACCCACAGGGACAGGCCTATGCTCCACCATAGTAGAGAACTAAGTACTTTAAATAGTTATTCACGTTTTCTTAATGCAATTGTTGTTCCCAGGTCCTTGTAGTTATCGGGAGGGCACACTGCTCTGCCATCTTTAAGTACGCAGTGCTCGACATCGTTTACCATTTTCATGAACCCACCGTGGCCGTTCCCAATTAAACAATTTAGGCGAAGCTGGAACGGCCCAATGCTGTTTTATAATGGAGTATAAAGTGCTCTAGATTGTTAAGCAATTTTCCTTAACGTAAGAGCTCGAGACAGCTCCCTTCTCTCCAATAGACCAGGAAGAAGTACACACAATCCAAACGGTAACTACTTTTTCTAAACACGTGCAGGAAGCTTACTCAAGCTAATAGTGTCAGGGGCCGTGACACCATAGTAAGTTTAAAAAACTCCCAAGCATTTCCCCGAGGGTGAACATGGTTAAGTACGAATACACGGGTGATGGTATGAGGGGTATTTATTAATTCGCACTATTATATTTATTATTTACACTATGGTGCCTTTATGGTGTAATGGTTCCTGGGAATCGCAATTTGATCACACGGGAAAGTTTACGTTAACTCACTGGCGAATGCCAACGGATTTTAACTTTACTGCCCCTCACGACCCGCTCTCTACGGGAGACTGAGAGAGAAGGCGGGCGCGCAAGACAGAGAGGCTCACTTGCAGCTTCAGCGAGCGAGAAGAGCGGAGGAGCGAGTGAAGGGGGAGGGGGTATAAGGCGCGTTACTGACACCGATATCAGCGTCGCGTCCGTGGCTTATTCGGTAGAGCGTCGCGCTGTGGCCCGCCAAGTCCTCTTTCTTTTAAAGATGGAGAGAAGACTGCGGACGCCGCCGACGGCGGTGGATGGTTTGGGGTCGCTTATAAAGTGTATTCACACTTAAAATTGTAATCGATTCGTACTGAATGCTAAGAGCGTAACCATGGGGGCGATCAATGCTCCAACTCATTACAATTGTTGATTGATATCTGGGATTTAACTTTCCAAAACAACCTTATGGTTATGAGAAACGCGGTAGCGGAGGACTTACGGCAATTTAGACCACCTGAGGTTCTTGAACGTGAACCCAAATCTGAGCACATGGGCCTACAGAATTTTCGCCTTCTATGAAAATGCAGCCGCTGCAGCCGGGACTTGATCCCGTGACCGCTGGGTCAGCAGCCGAGTAAATTAACAATTACACAACCGCGGAAAACGACCCATTACAAAAGTTTGTTCCTGTTCCCCCATTCACTGAGGCGCATACTCACTTCAGCCATGATTTCTCATCATCGTCAGCCACTGCATGAAATCTTGGCATGGCATTCCTTGCAAGTGTTTAGTGGATACCATGCTTCAGAATAATGATCAAAAATAGCATAGCGGATTCTGACCTACAACCTAAAAAATTTACTATTATTACCCTAATGGGTATCAAGCTGGTGTGCTTGCAGTAGTTGACCAATTAGTGTTTTGAAAAGTCTCTGAAAGGCCACTCTTCTAGCTTTTACTGTGACTGTGCTGTGCCTTTTGTACAGGCCGGGCGTTTTTTTTTTTACCAGGTGTAATATTTGTCAGCTCAGCCTCGTGAACATTGAGACCCACGGGACAGGCCTATGCTGTACCACAGTAGAGTACTAAGTATTTTAATAGTTACCCACTTTTTCTTAATGCAATTGTTGTTCCCAAATCCTTGTCGGGAGGGCACACTGCTCTGCCATCTTTAAGTACGCAGTGCTCGACATCCTTTACCTTTTTCATAAACCCACCGTGACGTTCCCAAATAAACAATTTAGGCGAAGCTGGAATGGCCCAATGCTCGTTTATAATGGAGTATAAAGTGCTCTAGATTGTTAAGCAATTTTCCTTAACGTAAAAGCTTGAGACAGCTTCCTTCTCTCCCATAGATAAGAAAGAAGTACACACAATCCAAACGGTAACTACTTTTTCTAAACACGTGCAGGAAGCTTAGTCAAGCTAACAGTATCAGCAGCCGTGATACCATAGTAAATATCAAAATTTGTAATCTATTCGTACTAGCCGGTTTTACTGGTTATTATACATCAGTTTTAGGACAAGCGATTGAAGGCAAGTAGAACGAATGCACACCCCCAAGGAGTATATGCATTATATTCAGCACTATATTTTTCTAAATGCTCTGGAATTTTTCTTATATATAACCTGCATATTTCTAAAGCTTCATACTCTTTTATAACACCACTCATTTTTTGCGAATTTCCCCCGGTGGGTATGTGCAACAGAAAATCGGCGCACACGAAAAGGACTCCGAGTACGCGACCAGGCTAGCACATTTCAGTGTTCTGGAAGCGCAGCAAAAGAAATTTAATTTACTGGCGATGAGGAAGCGAGACACCAAGAAGCAAGTTTGCATTAAAGAGGATGCCAAAAGTCAAGATAGCAGAATTTGTGGCCGGACCGACTAGTACTCGTGAGTAGAGCGCCTAAAGTTCTATTATGAGACCAACGACAAGACAGAGTCCTCCAAGATTCAAACTATGCTTCTCACGCTTCGGAGTCACCAAACCTACGAAACCCTGAGGTCCCTTGTGGTCACACAAAAGCCTTTAGAGGTGGACTTAGTAATAATCAAGCTACTCCCTCAGCCCTTCGGCCACAAACACAATGCGTTACATGACCGTTGTTCTTCCTAATGAATGAGTCAAAAGAATTTGAGGCAGCTCTGCGAACATTGATGAAATACTGCAACTTTGGCAACGCAGACTCCACGACCGCTGATTGGAAGGGGTCGGGCTGAATCGCGGAGGTCTAGTCTTGAGCTGGTTCTACAAGAGTACCTTTGGTAATGATGCTTCTAGACACTCTGCATTTGAAGCCCACAATTCTCATCTGCAACAACGGTTATAAGTGGAGGATGAGCTAAAGTTTACGAAAGCTTACGAAATCGCCTTGTCAGCTTAATGAGCAAGATACGAGCATAGGCGATTGCAAAGCAGTCAGAATCACGCTGACACTTCCGGGTCAATAGCCATAATTTTTGCGGGTGCACCACATGCAAGTCACCTCAGTGCTTCCAATGTGTAGCACATCATATGGCTGAGATGACTTTCATCAAAACTAGCTCGTGTAATTTTGGCCGCAAGAAAGCATCGCCAAAGCTTGTCTCTGTAAAAAAGGCTAAATCTCAGTAGCACAAAGGAAGCTATTGTTGAAAAGAAAAAGGCGAAGTGTTAAAAGAAAAGATGGGGACTGCCTCCTTACTGTATTTCACACGAAACCACAGATGACGACACCTAGGTTCGTCGAGACAGTTCTACTTTCTGGTCAGCCACTAAAAAAGGATGTCGACTCGGAAAAGTTGTTCTCGATATTAGCTGGAGCGACGTTTGCTTCCCTCTGGCTTCTTGATTTCTCGGTGTTAAAAGAACACAAGCTTTTTGTACATACATAGTCAGGAAAATGTTTAGACATCATGAATTGCTGCTGATTGGCACGAGTCGCGAGTAAGTGGTACGAGACGTCAGCATGCGCACTGCGGGTGTCGACAACACCATTGACGCTAGATTGGCGAGTAGGTGTGGCAATAAATCACACCCTGTAGTGGGAACAGAGAGACACAGTATCTAGTCGGAGCAGCAAGAAGATGACTCCGACAAATAGCTGAACCCGTGACAGTGACTAACTCCTCTGAAACCAGGCAGTTGGTTTAAGTCAATAAACCCCTTTATATTTTGGTGCAAATGCTGGGGTAGTCTTCGAAGCTGAAACTACGAAGACGCAAACCTTAACTTCAGCGCCAGAAAGACCCTCAGTCCAAGGTGCTTCTCAAGTTTCACTTCTGCATGTCCCGGTGTGTGGCCACTGCGCCACCGACCGATCTTCAGTAGTACTGACGGCCACAACGTCGAGGAATGGCTAGCTACTTACCAGAAAGTGAGAGCAGTGAACAAGCGGGACGATGTGGCTAAGCTGACTTATGTAAGTTTTTACTTCTCTGGCGTCGCTAATCTCTCGTTGCGTAATGACAAAGCCAACATTGTCAACTGGGATTCATTGAAGACTGCTTTTCGTAAATTTTCAATCGCCTTTCTGTGCTAAAACGTGGCGCAAAGCTACTTAAATGAAGGTTTTATCAATAAACAGTGAACCATTCATCTGTCAAGTACAGTAAAGTAAATAAGTAATTCAATTAGTGAGTGAGTGAGTGAGCAAGCGAGCGAATCAGTCAGTCAGTCAGTCAGTCAGTCAGTCAGTCAGTCAGTCAGTCAGTCAGTCAGTCAGGCAGGCAGGCAGGCAGGCAGGCAGGCAGTCAGTCAGTCAGTCAGTCAGTCAGTCAGTCAGTCAGTCAGTCAGTCAGTCAGTCAGTTAGTCAGTCAGTCAGTCGGTCAGTCGGTCGGTCGGTCGGTCGGTCGGTCGGTCGGTCGGTCGGTCGGTCGGTCGGTCGGTCGGTCGGTCAGTCACTCAGTCAGTCACTCAGTCAGTCAGTCAGTCAGTCAGTGGAATGCTGAATTGTTATGCTGTCTTTATTTTGTGACTTATAGAACGGAGGAAAAGCGTTGACTCATCAAATGATCGGTCACTGATGTGCGATCTCCTGCCTAGTTATATCCTGCCAAGAAGCTTCGCCATAAGAAAATGCCGCCCCACCTTTCGACGCAGGAAACGCAAGTAAATAGCTCGCTTGGTGGGGGGTTATCACATGAATGAGTCATAATTTCGCATGACTTTGGAATGGTGAATTGTTATGCTGTCTTTATTTTGTGACTTATAGAATGGAGGAAAAGCGTTGACTCAACAAATGATCGGTCACTGATGTGCGATCTCCTGCCTAGTTATACGAGTGGCATGTGACCGGTTGTGCAGCTCAAGCAGTCCGTTTATACTCGCAGACGCTGCCAGCATCGGACATTTGAGGCGAGAGAGATAGAGAGAGAGTGGGGAGGAATAGTTGGCTCGCGACGCTTTTATGTGGCACGAGACGTGAGCATAGGATTCGCTCTCAGGATTTCAAACTCGACGGTCGTGCCCTCGGGATCTCTGACGCCAGCGTAGCTCCCGCCGACTGGTTCACCCTACGCGGTCTCCTGACGCCATGCAGTTCTTGCATTGTGGTGCCCCGCCCTTGAACTGCTTCGAACGGATCCCCAGTCAGTCAGTCAGTCAGTCAGTCAGTCAGTCAGTCAGTCAGTCAGTCAGTCAGTCAGTCAGTCAGTCAGTCAGTCAGTCAGTCAGTCAGTCAGTCAGTCAGTCAGTCAGTCAGTCAGTCAGTCAGTCAGTCAGTCAGTCAGTCAGTCAGTCAGTCATTCAGTCAGTCGGTCGGTCGGTCGGTCGGCCGGTCAGTCAGTCAGCCAGTCAGCTAGCCAGCCCGCCAGCCAGCCAGCCAGCCAGCTAGTTTGTCTGTCTGTCTGTCTGTCTGTCTGTCTGTCTGTCTGTCTGTCTGTCTGTCTGTCTGTTTCTGTCTCTCTGTTTATCCATCTAGTAAGCGCTCTCAGTACTGCAATTTCGCATCTTTTCGTCATATAGTCGTCATATACAACTACTCACATTCAGGTGACATTCCAAGAATTTAACGACAAGTAACTACTTACAGCTGCATAAATCAAGGACATATGACCCATAACTCAAGAAGCTTCACTATAAGAAAATGCCGCCCCACCTTTCGACACAGG
>NW_023613569.1:0-49624 GCF_013339725.1 Rhipicephalus microplus
AGCATTTCAATATGCGAGCCTAACATAAGGAGTGCGTGGAGTTCAATTTTAGCGTAGAGAAAGGTTCGTCACAGCCCCTCCTCTGCGTATTGTGTGAATATATAGGCCGACTCTGCACCCTGCCCTCTCAGTTGACCAAGGGCAGTGCCTCCCTCTTGCTTGCGCACCCACTTAAGCGAGAGCGAGCATAGCATTTGTGTGCTAGCCGATAAAGGCTCAGTCGATGAACTTGTTTATTGGTCTTGGACACTTATTCTTACGTTCATTGTAAAAAAAGAGAAAAAGAAGAGGAAGTGGTGACATTACTTTTCACGCTGATGTGTTCTTTATGTCCTTCGTTACTGTCTTCAGCTTCTTTTGTGCAGTTTGCACAAAAAACGCCCGCTTTTTTGCTGTGCATTTTCTCTTTGCTGGCATGCATGAATCAGTTAGGCTGCGCGTTGTAGCCATGTTATCCAGACGTATCATCATCAACATCGTCATCGTCATCGTTATCTTCTTCTTCTTTTTCTCTTTTTCCTTCTTTTCTTCTTCACTTCTTCTTTTCCTTTTTTCTTTTTCTTCTCCTTCTTCTTGTTCTGCAAGAAAAAGGCCTCTCTCATGTTCCGCCAGTCAACTTAGTCCTGTGCTTGCTGCTGCCACTTTATGCTCACAAGCTTCTTATTCTCATGGCATATAGCCAGGCAGGCTAAAAATCTGGTATTGTTGCTTATGTAAACGCAATCTGATTCGTCATAGGCAGTGATAAGGATGTTGGACTCGTGGAGGCAGTAGAGATAGCGAATCTCCTCATTTCAGAATGCCTTGTTGCTGGAATCTGTTCGAAATCCTGCTTGTTCCTTTGGTTGATTGAATTTCAATGTTCCTAATTATGTTAGCGATGGCCTTTGTAAGTAGCTTGTGCACGCCGGAGGGAAAGCTGATTCGCCTGTAATTCTTCAAGTCCTTGTCATCTCCTTTCTTATGTATTTGGATGATATTAGCATTTTTCCAAGATTTTGGTACCCTGCCCGTCAGGAGGCAATTCGTGATTAGGGTGGCTACTTTTTCTAACAAACTCTGTCCTTCGTCTTTCAGCAGGTGCGATGTTACCCAATTTTCACCAGCATTTTTGCCTCTCTGCCTTCCCTTGAAGGCTTTTCTGACTTGTTCTGTCATTACTGGTGGGATTACATCTTGGTTACATCTAGTTCTTACATTATGGTCATGGTTCTCTCGGCTACTGTACAAATATTGGTAAAATTCCTCTGCTATTTTAATTATCTCATCCATACTGGTAGTTACTTTGCTTTCCTTGTCCCTTAGTGCATACATCTCGTTTTTGCCTATCCCAAGTTTACCGCTTTGAAGCTTTGACGCTTTTACTCTTTACTGCTTTGACGCTTCCTCCGTTCTTTAAAGTGTGTTCAATTCTCTTCATGTTAAACCTTCTTTCACACCGAATACATTATGCTTACTAATCAAGTTCGAAAGCTCTGCCAGTTCTTTATCTTTGTTGTGTTTATCAATTTTATACTCTGACGTTCCTTAATATGATTCTTCATTTCCTGGGACAGCTTGCTAGTGTCCTGTCTAACTACCGTACCTCCAAGTATTACTGCACCCGCCGTAATGATACTCGTCAGATTATCCAGTCTTAGCGTCAACGCTAAGACTGGTTTCCTCGATGAGAGCAGAGTATCTGTACTGAAGCGAGACTCTAAATTTCTGCGTTTTCCCTCTTCGTGATAGCTCCGTACTCTCAATCAGGTAGCAGAGAACCGCTCAGAATACAGTCAACTACTCTACTTACTTAGCCTTCATAAATTACGAGAAGGCATTTGATTGAGTAGAAACACCAGCAGTCATGCAGATACTGTGGAATCAGGATTTCGACAAAGCATATATAAATAACATCGAAGAAATCTGCAGAGGATTAACTGGCACTGTAGAGCCTCATGAAGAAAGCGACAGAATACCAATCAAGTAAAGGGTAAGACAAGGGGATACAATCACCACCACGCTATTTGCCGCGTGCTTACAGCACGTTTTGAGAGGCCTAGAATGTTAAGGGCCAAGGATCAGAGTTGATGGAGAGTACCTTAGTAGCCTGCCCTTCGCGGATGACAGTGTGTTAATCAGTAACTCGGAGGCGAATAGCAGCTCTTGCTTACTGAATTAGACAAGTGGAGCAGAAAGGTAGATCTTAAAGTTAACCTACAGAAAACGAAAGTAATGTACAACTTCAGAACAGAACAGTGCTTAGAGATAGCTAGTAGTCCATTTTAAGTTTTAACGGACTTCGTCTACTTAGAACAGGTAATAACCACGGAGCGGAACCACGAGATTGAAATAACTAGAAGAATAAGAATGGGGTAGAGCACATTCAGCAAGCATTTTAAAACATGACTGGTAGATTGCCACTATTTCTCAAGACCAAGGTCTACAACAGCTGTATCTTGCCGGTACTTACCTACGGAGCAGAAGCATGAAGACTTACAAACAGTTTTCAGCCTAAAAGGAGGACGACGCACAAGCGATGGAAATGAACATGATAGGTGTAACATTAGGAGATAAGAAGAGAGGAGAGTGAATCAGGGAAGAAAGCGGGGTCAAGGATATCATAGTTCAAATCAGAGAAAGAAAAGGACAGTGGCCGGGCATGTGGCGCATAGGCAGGATAACCACTGGTCATCAAGGATAACTGACTGGATTCCCAGAGAAGGCAAGCGTGTTAGGTGGACACAGAAAACAAGGTCGACAGATGACATTATGACATTTGCGGGTACAAAATGCAGCAGCAATCACAGGACAGAGTTGACTGGCAGATCATGGGAGAGGACTTTGTCCGGCAGTGGACGTAGTCAGGCGGATATTGATGATAATGGTAATGATGGTGCTGGAATCTGTGCAATTGTTTTGCATGTCAGTTTTTTTCAACTACCTCGTGATTTATAAAAACTTTTGTGCTCCTGCAAGTACCAAGGACAAGAACAGCTTCCATGTCCTTACCAAAGAAAGAACTAGCATACGTGAGTGCTACGGTTTGTGCAAGGTACTGTTGCCTTGTGATTAATTTGCACAACTCTCATGTGCGTTATTCATGGTAAATCACGAATACTACAAGGTTGGTTATGTATTTAGAAGGTCCATCACTCTTCCACGATTCATGTTGATGAATCTGTTGAAATGTACACTGTACTCATGAAATGCATGCAAACAGGATTCTGTTGTTCTCGTCAATATACTGTTCAGTTTGCGCTCTGAGCGTGTATTGTGTGTTCTTTGTTTTGTTACATCCTTTGCGCAACACTACTCGCCCTAACGTACCAACAAGCCCAAGTTGAACCCTAGTAAGGACTTGAAGACTGGTAACCAAGCTTTAATAACGTTTACACAAATTTCGACATCAGTATCCGAGGTACTGGGTAATTGAATGCCGACAAACAACGGTCCTTAGTGAACACAATTCTTTAACAACGTTACCACACTTGCTGTCGTCGTCATACACGCTCCCGTTTCCTTCTCAATTTGCATGGTCGAGAAAGAACGAGCAGGATATGGAGTGTAGAGTACAAGATAACTGCCTCATGCACCGTGCTCTCAAGTGTGCCTACGAGGACCTCTCAAACCAAGCTCTTACGAGGAAATGGAAATAGGAGGGCTGGCAATAGCAAAGAAAAGTAAAAAAGGTAAAAAAATGTTTGGGAAGAAATTTAAATATGCGAGGCAAAGAGAAATATTGGAGTTAGGTTCCAGCACCTTGTTCGTTACAAGAAAAAAAACAAAGAATAAAAAAATTGGCAGCATATCCACGGAGTGAATGATAGAGAGTGGGGTGAAGCATTCGCCCGCCCATTCGTTCTTGCTTCCGTCCGTCCATGCGTCTGTATGTGTGACCGTCCATGCGTCCATCCGCCAGTCCGTGCGTGCGTCTGTTCGTGCGTCCGTGCATGCATCCATTCATGCATCTGTCTGTTCGTCCATCTATTCAACATTTTAACTACCACCATCTCGCATGTTTTCCTCATATATTCCCCATATAGAAGCACCGCCATCTAGCGGACATTCCAAGGACTAAAAGAGAGGTGGTCCACGCACACTTTCTTACGGCTTGCGCTTCAGGTCTACTTCCCACATTTAACCACCTCGATTTCATGGTACATACTAGCTCATTTTTTCATGGCACTTCAATGCTTGGTAAACCTCTCTAAAACTAAGGAGGTTACACCCAGCGACTATAACGTAGCAATCCTTTCTAGTGAGATATTGCTCTATGTACATGCCAATAGCTGCTAATGGGGAATGAGAGACAGGAGCATTCGGCTCTTAGTTATTGCGCATGCCGCGAACTTTTTATTGTTCAACAAAGCACAGGAGAAATCTCCCACCGGCACCACCTAGCATATCAAAATGTAGCACTTGTCACACACTATGACTACGAGGGACGAACGGGTGCCGCTTTAAGGCGCTTCGCCCCTAAAAACAGAAGAGGAGCGTGAAAGAAGAAAGGAAAAACAAAGTTGAAGTAAAGGTCCATGTGATGAATACGTGCTGGACGTGCTCACTGTCCACTCAGGCTAAAAGAACATTGCCTCTGACACCAAGTCTGGCACTTCGACTTGTTTGTGTTATTAGAGAGAACTGCATGCGAGGGCACTTCTGGCCGAATATTAGTGGCAGGCATTGCATGTAAGATATTCTAATTTGTTTTCAAAACAAGGCTGCGTGCTTATCGTAGTATTCTAGTCCAATTGACAGTTTCTGTGGTTTGACCTAGACCAAGGCCTCCTAGAGACGTTTCATAGCTCAAGCAAGCCAATATTGGCGTCAGAAAACATTTGCGGGGCGCATTCAGTATTACAACTGGTACCCGGCGAAGACGATTACCACCCCTCTTGCTCCGTGGCTGTTACGCCAAGAAGAATTTTTTTCTGAGAGTCACATCACACGCTAGAAACACCCACACCATTTCATTCTTCACCACTCGCAGTTGCGTCTATATAAAAACAGTGCGATTCTGTTGAGCGTATTGTAGTACCAGGCACTGCCCCTCTTAGGGGGCGGGGGAGCGAGTTTATTGAAGGAAAATCTCCTTAAGACGGCACCCGTTCATCCCTCGTCGTAGTCGTAGTGCGCAACGAGTCTTACATTTTGACCTGCAAGGTGATTTTTCCTGTGCGTTGATAAACAATAAAATATTCGCAGCGTGCGTGTACACTCAAAGCCGAATTCTTCTGTCTCTCATTCAACATTAGCAGCCATTGGCATGTACATTGAGCACTATCTCACAAAAAAGGGTTGCTACACTATACTCGCTGGGCGTAACCTCCTTGGTTTCAGAAAGGTTTAGCGAGCGTTGGGCCGCAGTGCCATGAATACAGTCAACTAGTATATACCATGAACTCGAGGTGGTTAAAGGTGGGCAATAGACTAAAGGCGCAATCCGTAAGAAAGTGTGCGTGTGCCACCTCTCGTTTAGTCCTTCTATATGCGTAATTATGATAAAAAATATGAGATGGTGGTACTTGAAGTGTCGACTAGATGGACGAACGGACACACAGAGAGATGCATGGACGGACACACAGATGGCTGCACGGACAGATGGACGCATGAACGGACGCAGGTGCCAATGCATGGACGAACGCAGGGACTGACGCACAGATGGACTTGGGGACGCACGAACAGGCGCACGCACAGACGGGCGGATGGATGCACAGATGGTCACACAGACGGACGCATGGACGGAAGGAAGCTAGAACGAATGGACGGAGGCATGCTTCGCCCCACTCTCCATCATTCACCCCGTGCATATGCTGCCATTCTTATAATATTTAGGCGGGCGTTTAGAACTGACACAACGTTGTTCTCAAGAAACGTCTGTGAACAAGAAACTGTTTATTAAAAGGCTGTTAAAGATATTGTTATAAAAGACTGAAGTATACCAGTAAAACACCACCATACCACCACCCGAAATGAAATCTACATTTTAAAATAAAAGATTAGCCAGAACGAAATGAAAGAATATTAACCAGAACAAATTACGAGGTAACAGTTCATGAGCCAGTCCACACCATTCCTCGCCCCATGGATTGTTTTTTGTGATATACATTCCTTGAGGGCTTAGCTCCACGTGTGAATTCAGTTTGTCCTTCAAAACCAGTGGCACGTGCCCACTCTGGTTGTGTGTGGGGCACACAGGACGGCTTTTTGTTCTCCCTTAGTAGAGTACCAGGTACTCTAAATCGTTAAAAACTTTTCCCGAACACAACTTCATTTTGGTTGTCTGCTTCATGCGCTCATTGGCGCTTAGGTTTTCTGTGTAACTACCCCCGAATTTCATTACTCGGAAATATTTGATCAGTGCTGCAATATTATACGCCTTCCAAATTTGCACAGAGGCATTTGTCCGCATCGCTCCAATGCATCGGTCACAAAGACTAGAAGAAGCTAACAGCCAATGTGAAAAATACAGGCCTGCATCAAAATTTTGACATAGACTTGAGGACCAATTAAGGGCAACTGAAACGTGACGCGTCCAGCTTCTATGTCGGACGTGCCCAGTGTGAAAAGAGATGCGTCCACAAAAATTAATCGTGAGTATTTGTAGCTCCTCAATGAGGTCTGGCTAACAAAAAAAAAACGATAACTGAAGTAATGAAGCGCTCAACTGCAAAATTTTTTTGAGATGGCAAAAAGGAACGAGCCTCGTTATTTTAACCATATATCGACTTCGCAACGTGGGTATGTGAAGAGAGAGAGGGGGTCCTTGGGATTATAGGATGCATGGCAGGTATACGTTCACAAATGCAGAAATAACAACACTTCAATCGCTACATTTATTCATTTTTGAGATGTGTAAGCACTCCTGAATCTTCCACGATGTCCATCCGTCCATAAACCACCAGCTGACGTCTACACCAAGGTGTAGAAACTTAAACATCTTTGAATAACAAAACCTTTATTAAAGGACTGGTAACTAGAACAGTTATAAACGCCCAAGTATCAGAAAACATCACCATATTACCACTGAAGAATAAAACCCTGTTACAAAGTAAAAAGGTTAGCTAGAACAAAATAAATAGATGTTAGCCAAAGCAAAATACAAGGTTACAATTCATGATTCACACGACACTCCTGCACGTCCGCATGAACTATTTTCTATCCATACTTCCATGGCTTTTCTGACGAGGTTTGTTTTTAAGCTCTACGTGTATCGTGCACACTACTCTCTCAAGCTTGAGTACGAAGTACTCTTAATGGTTAACAACTTTTTTTAAACACACATTCGTGCTCTAGTAGTAGGCCCGCAGGACGCCTTCATGCTCTCCTAAAATAGAGTACCGAGTACTCGAAATCGTTAACTTCTTTTTCTGAACACAATCGTTGCGGAGAACCGTGACATCATTTAGGTGGTCTGCTCACTGCGCTCTTGACGCTAGGGTTTCAGGGGTCACTTCACCAGAATTCTTTTACTCCGGGATGATTCTCAGGTGCCTATTTTTGGAAATCCGGAGGCACCAACGGAGTGTTCATTGCAAGTATTCTAATCCTCACTTCAGACACTACTCCGTACCTGCCCTAGGTTAATACCTAGTTAATTACAGTGATTCAACTAATGTGATATATGGCAAGCTGGCAATTATGAAGGAAAGAAGTTGGTGTTACTTGTGTTTTTTTTTGACATTTTCCAACGCAATCTCTAAAACGCCAAGTATAAATATCTTGTTTTTGATGTTAGTCTTTGCAATTTTCAACGGTGGTATCAAGCTATTTTATAGGATAGTCTTTACCTATGTGATTCTTATGTGATTCCTAAAGGCAAAGATGAAAAAAGTCAGCCCCATAACTATCTGCATCACAGTGCGACACCTCAACAGTAGCTCATGAGGGATTAAAATAATTGCATGAAGGTATAGAATAGGGAGAGCAGAAAGGAGAGAGCGTGGCGCACGGACAGCGACGTTCGGAAGTAGGTATAAGATAGGAAAGACGGACACGGTCGCAGGAGCTCGAGGACGAGGCACCACTCGGCGAGACCTCTTGTCGATTGCAGGAGAGGGCATAGAGCGAGCCAGTCGGCCAGAGCTGCGCTGTCGTCGGAGATCGCGGGGCACAACTGGTCGGCAGAAAATCCAACGGGCGAGTCGGATAGTCTTTATAGCGAGCTCTTCGGCTGTCATGTTATCTTTTTATTGTGAAAATTCACATAAACACATAAATGCGCGCGTGTATGCATGTGTATTTGTTTATGCGCATGCGCATGGAAAGGTCGGTTTCAATCGTTCTTGAATGCTGCAGCAGCTCCTACGAAAGAGTTACCTAACTTGTTCTTGTCAAAATAAGAAAAGCAGGTTCTGGTCGTTGCGGTTTCGCATAACACGACAAAACATTTCAACCGCTTTCGTGTGCGTATTTTTCTCCAAGTTGCTCAACTTTGTGCAATATACAAATTTCCTTTATGTCTTAATCTATGATCCTAGAACTACTGATAACCATAACAGTAATTATTATTAGTGAAGCCACTAACGCGACCGCAATACCTAATGCTGGTATATTCATTATGTCAAAACACAAAAAAGCGCTATGCCCTAGAATGCTGTCGGAGTACACTAGGGCGCTTATATGCATCATCATTCTAGAAAGACGGCTTGCAAACTTGAAGACCAAAATGAAGTCATGACACCACGAATGCCTACTAACTGAAGAGAGCTCAACGGCGGAAAAGAAACAGAACAAAAAAATTATTTGCGCATGTCCATGCAATAGGCGAACCTATCAGTCCCGCACGCGTTGGGGCAAATGTGAAACATGTGCAATAGTCGTTTACTTTAATCTTTGTTCAAGTTCATCGATGGTTGAGTACTCGGCTCATATTAACGGCATGTCATGCCGTATTCATGAAATGCGTTACAGCATACCTATGCCAGCGAAAAGCTCCGGAGCCTCTTGCCTAGGGCATCTTTCTTAATTATGTTGTGGGGTTAGGACGTTATTTTGAAAAATATTGGTAATATTGCTATGAATTCGCTAACCTGGATATCCTGTCCACTTCACCCACCTTGGATAATACTGATCCTCGGTAGCTTTTGTGGACATGAGACGTCATCGTCCGTACTCTATTCGAACCAGAAACCCGTCTGAATGGCGAACAGCTGATGATAAGCCAATCTGCTTCCGCTGTGGTCGTGCGGGACACATCGCTCGTTACTGCCGAAGCCAGTGGACATCTATGCCTTCTGGCTCGTACCCCGATTACAGTGACTCCTTCCATCCACCAAACCACCGTTATCCGACCTGCACTGAGTCTACAGCATTAGCTGCCCCTGAGGACTACCGCCACTCTGTCTCGTCGTCACCGCAGCCTCAGAGTCGCCCTTCTCGTCCAAATAGCGTTGCCGCTCTCCCTCGCCATCGTTTAACCACCGCATGTCCCCGAAAAACTACGCTGCGCAGCTTCTGGAGGTGAAGCCGCCCTGTCCATCTTACCCGAAAATCCTCTGTGGCCCTTACGTTTGAACCGGAACACCCTTGAAGTATATGTTCATGGCACACCTGTTGAGGCTTTGATTGATAGGGGCGCTCACGTCTCTATTATGAGTTCGCATTTTCGTCGTCACATGAAGAAGGTCTACAAGCCCCCCTTGATCAGTGTCGCCCAAGTTACAGATGGCGCAACGGTCCCTGTCATTGGTATGTGCACAGCTAAACTTACCGTAGCCGGTCATCAAGTGGTCGTCCTGTTACCATGCTTGCAACATGTCCCCACGACCTCATACTAGGGCTCGTTTTCTTGCTGCCAATTCTGCTCTGATTGATTGCTCCGCTGGTGTGCTCGGCCTTGAACTGCCACAAATCAGCGACGCCCCATACTAACCTACATGCCGATCACAATGCAGCGACTTTTTTTCACCTGCCCTCCAAAACTGTGACGTACATGGATTTTCTTGCTCCCCTGCTGTGCCTGACGGTGACTATCACGCTACGCCTCTCACCGACGTACTCCTTGCGCACAAGTTTGCAGTGCCTTACACCGTTCTCACCATCACAGTTAGCAGAACTTGTCTACCTTTTGTAAAATTCGGCTACATGAATCACGTGCTTCCACAAGGCATTTCTGTGGCCCACCTGTGTCCGTTGCTCGATTCACAAACTGATGTGCTTGCCTTAGACACCCTTGTTTAAACGCAGCGCTCACCACTTGCAACACATTCGGGCAGCCGTCAAATTGTAGTCATGATTGCCACTGATCTTCTGCCTCGGCAAGTTGAAGCCCTACAGCATCTTCTCGAGGCCTACCAGGATATTTTCGATTCTGTTGACCGACCTCTAGGGCAGACTTCCTTTGTCCAGCATCGCATACACACAAGTGATGCCAACTCTGTTCACCGCCGTACCTACAGAGTGTCTGCTTTTGAGCGGAGCATCATTCAGAAAGAGGTGAAAAAGATGCTAGCGAAGGACACTATTGAACCCTCGTCCAGTCCCTGGGCATCCCCGGTGGTATTAGTTAAAAAGAAGGACGAATCTTGGCGATATTGTGTGGACTATTGTCACCTTAACAACATCACCAAGAAAGACGCATACCCTCTGCCCCGAATCAACGACACCTTTGATTGCCTCCATGATGCCGCCTACTTTTCTTCCATCGATATTCGTTCTGGTTATTGGCAAATAGCCATGAACCCCATGGATCGAGTGACAACGGCTTCTGTAACCCCCGATGACCTCTACCATTTCAAAGTCATGCCTTTCGGCCTATGCAGTGCCCCCGCCACCTTTGAACGAATGATCGACTCCCTGGTTCATGGATTCAAGTGGCCTACGTGCCTTTGTTATCTGGATGACGTGATTGTGTTTGCTCCCGCTTTTGAAGCACACCTTGAGAGACTGTGCTAAATTTTTAATGTATTCCGTCTCACCGGCCTTCAGCTTCCAAGTGCCGGTTCATCCAAGTGCCGGTTTGGTTGCCGCCACATTACAATACTTGGACATATTGTTGACGCTTACGGCGTACAGCCTGAGCCAGAAAAAGTTTGATCTGTGAAGAACTTTCCTGTGCCGAAAACCGTCAAAGATGTCCGCAGCTTTGTGGGGCTCTGCTCCTATTTTCGGCGGTTCATCAAGAACTTCGCGGAAATTGCTCGGCGCCTAACAGATTTACTCACACCAGATAAGACGTTTGCCTGGGGTCCCTCACAAGCAGCAACATTCTCCGACCTGACCACTTTGCTCACTTCCTCTCCTGTTCTGGCTCACTTAGACTCTACGGCCCCGACCAAAGTCCGCACCGCTGCCAGTGGTTACAAAATAGGCACTGTGTTGGCTCAGTGACAACGTGGGCAGCATCGCGTGATAGCTTATGCCAGCAGGCTACTGTCCACATCGGAGCGTACTTATTCCATCACAGAGCGCGAATGCCTAGCGCTGGTGAGGGCAGTCACGAAATTTCGCCCCTACTTACACGCCCGACCATTTATAGTTCGCACCGACCACCACGATCTTTTCTGGCTCGCCTCCGTCAGACATCCCACAGGTTGTCTCGCCCGCTGGGCACTCCGCCTCCAAGAGTATTCTTACACAGTAATCTATTAATCAGGAAAACTGCGCAAAGATGTGGATTGTCTGTCACGCTACCCTGTGGCCGACTGCGATCCTGCGAGCACTGATTCTGTGGGTTGCGTTCTTTAAATCTCCCAGCTGCTTCATCTCGGGGACGAGCAGCGTCGCGATCCGGATATCAGCCGCCTAATAGAACAGCTCAAATCTTCACCGCAAGACGCTTCTGTTCGCATGTTTACCTTAAAGGACCACACATTACATCGGCGTAATTTATAGCCCAATGGTCACGACCTACTTATGGTCATACCAAAGCACCTGCGCTCCACAGTCCTACGCGAGCTCCATGACCCACCACCCGTGGGTCACCTTGGTGTCTCTTGCACATATGACCGTGAGCACTGCCGCTACTAGTGGCCTGGCCTTTCACGCTCTGTACGTTGTTATGTCAACGCTCGCTCAATTCGCCAGCGTCGCAAAAAGCCGTCGGGACGCCCTTCCAGGTATCTTCAGTTCATCGACATCCCATCGGAGCCATTCTTCCGTGTTGGTTTGGACCTTCTCGATCCCTTTCCAACATCAGCCACCGGAAACAAGTGGGTCGCTGGTTGCTACAGATTACACGACCCGCTATGCAGTTACAGCGAGCCATGCCAACAAGCTGCGCTACAGACATTGCTGATTTTTCACTACACGATGTCATTTTAGTGGATGGAGCCCCTCCTCAATTGCTTACAGACCGAGACCGTACGTCCCTTTCGAAAGTGGTTGACGATATCCTGCGTTCCTGCTCTACCCTACGTAAGCTCACGACATCGTACTATCCCCAGAAATACGGGCTTACAGAACGCTTACACCGCACCCTGACAGACATGCTATCGAAATACGTCTCGGCCAACCATCGTGATTGGGACCTTGCACTACCCTTCGTGACGGTCGCATACAATTCCTTCGGCATGACACTGCTGGGTACTCGCCATTTTACCATCTGTTTGGACGCGAACCAACATTGCCATTGGATACCTTCCTGCCAGCCGCTGCGCAGTATACTTCTGAATATGCCCGTGACGCTATTACCCGAGCTGACCATGCTCGTGCTTGCCCGCAGCAGAATAATGGCGTCCCAAGACTCGCAGAATCATCGTTACGACGAGCGACATCGCGACGAACACTTTCCGACATGTTTCCTTGTTCTTCTTTGGTCTCCTAGTCCCCTACGCGACATCCAGGCCTTTCAGATAAGCTTCTCTCTCGTTTCACGAGCCCATACCGCGTGCTTAGACGGGTGACCGACACTACATATGAAATTGTCCCTGGTAATCCACCAACCTCTTCTGCTCTGCTGTCCCAGGACATCGTCCACTTCTCAAGGCTCAAGTGTTACCTGACTGCTCCTGCTGCGGCCCCGTAAGCTCGCCGGGTCGGCACTTTTGCCGCCGGGTCGGCGCTTTTGCCGCCGGGAGGGGGGTGTTACGTGATTTCGGCTGAGTGAAGCAGGGCTTAGTGGGACATACCCAAAAAAGGTGCCTGAGAATGAGAGTAAAGAAGTGGACGTAGTTGGTGAGCTGCGCTGTGGCTGCGGACTGACTACTGTTATTTTTCACGTAACAATATTATTGAATAAATAAGCTTGTAGGCCCGTGTACTCAGATTTGGGTGCACGTTAAAGAACCCCAGGTGGTCAAAATTTCCGGAGCCCTCCACTACGGCTTCTCTCATAATCATATGGTGGTTTTGGGACGTTAAACCCCACAAATCAATCAATCGAATAAATAAACTTGCATTAATATACCAGCGAAGCAATGAAGACAGGCGTCTGATATTTGAAGCATGGCATATCGCTAATGTTGGCAGATGATGCTTGAGCGTAGCGGATTCATTGACTGATTTATATGCGGCATTTAACGTCCAAAACCACCCTATCAATCTGAGTGATGCAGTAGTGGAGAGCCCCGGAAGTTTCGACCACCTGGGGTTCTTTAACGTACACCTAAATTTAAGCTCACGGGCATATATAGCATTTTCGCCTCTATCCTAAATGGAGCCGCCGCAGCCGGCGTCAGATTCCGTGACCTGCAGGTCAGGAGCCGTGCGCCTTACTGACTACTCCATGGCAAGGTGCTTGAGAGTAGCCTCGAGTTACATGCATAAAGAGGATATCAAATGCCTGTTTCACGTGGACCTCCACGTCTTCTCGGGTCGCTATTTTGACATCTTGCATGGGTATGGGCAGGTACACTTTTGTGCCTGCTTTCTTTCCCGCCGTTGTGCAGGTCTGCAGTTGCCCACGCTGGCGTTTCCGCTGCCGTAACTGCTTGCTTTCGTCTGTGTTCGTATGCCCCATCTTTTTAAAATAAATGCTTTTCAGCTAGCTTAGACCTGTTATTCTATGTCTCATAAACGATAACTTCAACCATCGGTGTCATCATCTCAGGTTGGTGGCATCACTGAAGACGGTGTCTCAAGACGGGGATAAATAATGCAAGAATTCATCATCACATGATGACTTCACCATAAGACATCACAGATCACCAAATTTCTTGACATCAGAAGGGCGCCACCAGACGACGTCATCCCTCGACATCCCATTTAAACAACGGTGGTTATCACGGAGGCAATGCAAAGTCAGTCAAAGTGCCTCTGATCTTTAGGACAGTGCTAAATCCCGCTATGCACGGAAAGATTTTGAAGAATGGTGGGACAGCATGAATACATCAATGAAGATTGCTGCGGAGCCAGCTTTTAGGGTAGCAAAATAAGGATATAACAGAAACAACTAAAGAGTAAGACATTTCGGATGACTAATCTGCAAAAGAAACGTGGCAAAAAATAAAAACTAAACTTAATGATGTTGAGCATCATTATGATTTAGAGAGCGCAGTGCGAAATAAAGAAAAGCAAAAGACTGAAGTATTTTTAGTATTATTAAAATTAATTATATTTGATTTCTTACGGATGATATTATGATCGTATGTGGACTTTAACGTCCCAAACCCACCATATGATTATGAGAGACGCCGTAGTAGAGAGCTCCAGATATTTCGACCACCTGGGGTTCTTTAACGTGCAACCAAATCTGAGCACATGGGCCTGCATCATTTTGGTCTCCACCGGTAATGCAGCCGCCGCAGCCGTCATTCGAGGCCATGACCTGCGGGTAAGCAGCCGAGTACCTTAGCATTTAAAACACCACGGCGGGGCATATGATTCCTTACAGCTATAAGAAAGCTTCAGATGTAACTTCTGTAGATGAACGCCGTAACACGAGTTTAACACGACTAACCATCAGACGAGAACTTCATTGGTTGGAAATCTGCGCTAATTGGTTTTGTAGTGCTGTGTAGCAGTTTCCTTGTTGAGCATGATTATTTTAAGCTCGAACAATTCATGTTGTCCAATTTCTTTGCAGTGAACAAAGTTTAAACGTATCAGGGATTCTGAAGTTTGTTAATACAATAGATTGTCAATCCAGAACAATTATTTTATATGGTTTGCTTCTTTCTAGTGGATGTCAGCTTCATGTGACGGTATATATAGGAATGAAGTGACGCAGATGTGAGGGAACACCCGGCCACGCTCTTTCCTGACTGTTGACCAACTGTTTCATGAAGTAGAGCAATCGTGTGTCTGCTCATGATGCTTGCATCAATATATACAATGAAATAGGTGTATGGATTCATATCTTGACCCAACATTACGCCCGGTGAACTAACTAGTGATTGTCGCAAGCTAAAAAGCAAGTAAAGGGTAAAAGAAGGATGACTATAGCAGCGTGGTACCACATAGCACATAATGCAGTCAATAAATCAATGAGCCAATCAATAATTTACCAAACAAAAAAAATCATTCAGTCAGTCAAATGATTTACTTTTCACTCAACCAATCACGTCTTCACATGATCAGGAACAATTGTGAGGTCTTTGCACAGGTGCACTGAAAATATGACAATAAAATAAAAAAAAAATACAGTCCGTAAAATACTATTGTAATAATGACAATGAATAACCAAGAAGTTAACAACGCAAAAAAGAAGAAATATAAATTACAATATTAAATTTATTGCTGTTAGTGAAACACAATGTTGATTATAGACAACTATGTGGAAGGCTTGCTCAAAGTAGAAGAAAACAATTTGAACATCGTGCTGAACTGTGTTTGGACAGTGAAGAACTTAGATATAAAACTGTGACTGGGAAAAATAAAACACACCAAGATGAAAACAGCATTATAGCGAGTTTGAATTCTGTGAATAGTGGAGTGTTGGTTGAAGAGTGCCAAAAATGCTTTCCCAAAATTAGGGTTACAACAGAACAAAACCACGGATAATTAACGAAACATTTATTAGAACATAGTACAATGATCAGTAAATAATGCTATTGTCTAAAAACAAATAAAAAGATTTAACAAATAATTGAGAATGGGGGACATTGCACCTATCAACGCCAACAGCCGTAAAGCCAGCAGTCGCAATGCCAAACCCCAAAGACTCACCAGCATCCAGCCTAACCATAACGAGTGCGCCCACCTCGCCGTGAGGCAATTTACCCGCCGCGACGCGGCCACCTAACGAGCAGCCGCCACCGTGGTTGGGAGAGGCCCCGGCGGAAGTACGGCGGTGGCCACAGACACCTACGCCACTGCAGTTACCACCCGCACCATCTATTTGCTGCGGCAACTGAAGTTGGTGCAGAAGAAGCAGGGAAACGGAAGTGCGTCAACTGCTATGCAAAAGAGTTTGCTGCCACGTACCACGATGTGCTTGAGCACTATAGAAAATACAAGAAATTTCCGCCAACCGACGTGCACTTGGACCAGCCACACGCAGCGGACCTAGGGAAGCTGTAGACGAGCACGTTCACCGACCCCTACCATCTTCACCGCCGGTGGCCCACGCTGCAGCCATCGCCTGGCTGCTCGTGGTGCGCACATGAACGGGCCGTTATGGCACGTATACTTTGGCAATGCGCGAGAAATGTGCAAGAAAACGCAGACAGAGGAACACTCCGAAAGGGGGGGGGCTTGCTGAGCTATGGCGAGCCACACTTCTCAGCGAGGCCCTCGAAGACCAAGTGTGGGCCGTCCAGCTGGCCAGGGCCGCCGCTGAGAACACCGAACGATGTTCTTCGAACAATGTGTTCATTGCAGCCTAGCCACGAGCCCAGCAACAACCATTGGACAAATAAAGTTCAATAAACTTAACTTAAGAACCGAAACACTAATCACAGCTACTCAACATAAACACTGTATGATAAGACTCGTCACGCAAAACATTGGCTAATCAATAAATCATTTCAATTGAGTAGTATATAGGTTTCAAATACAAGTTCATAATGGCTAGTAGTGCTATTTATAAGACGCCTCTGGTTTCTCGAGTTTTCTGCTGAAAGCTCCAGTACGTTGTAGCCTACACTCTTACTCCACCATTACCTGAATATGTTGTCGCAGCGTTAAAAGGGACAATCACCGGTGTTTTTAACGACAGACAGCCCCTATCTAGGTACATCCGCGAGCGAAGCTTGCTTGTTAGGATGCTATGCTGTAGATCATGGCTGCATTTTCCTGTGGATAGGCTCCGAAGGAAAGTGGCTACCTGTCCAGCGCTTGTAATTATTTTTGGGCACCTGAACGTGTCATACTTGAGGTGTCAGATATCATTTGGATAGCTAATGTTTCGCGAAATTAGTGTGACATATCACTCCTTGTGGAAAGGTATTTTTATATTTTTTCATCATGTGCGTCTGCCCCATGGTGGATTCGTATTACCCGTGCTGTGCTATAAGCTTGAGAATAAGTCATCAGCTCACTCAAAAAAGACATATTGAAATAAACGAAAGCAAAGTGTGTAGTTCACATAATAAACGATCACAAGGCCGAATTAGGGAACACGAAAACATTGGCTGTGCGAGGACCCTCCTGTAGCTTGTACAAACGGTAACTTGTTCAGATAGGTTAGCACGAGCTTGACGGCTTGTTCGTATGTATGAAGCATTTGATACTGCTCGGCTCGTAATGCACTGCAGAAAGATCGGCGATGTCCAACTTTCCGGAGTGCTGTGTAGTGCCATCGTGCCCTCCGTTTACCAGAATGATATCAGTGTGGGTGCCGCTTTCTGCTGATACCAAGCGCAGCGTAAAATGTACTTGGTATCTTATCATACATGAAGACTGTTAAATTGTGAGTGAATACAGCGTTGAACTACTTTGTTAAAACAAAAACGAGGCTCCAGGCCACGCACTTGCAACTTGTTGTTAGTTGTAAACTACGGCAATGTATAGAGCTCATCGAGTTTGCGATGAGCTTATGTTATGTTTTTCTGGCCATGGTACAACTACAGAGTGGTAATAGTGGTAATTTTATCAAGACGAGCGGTGAAACTTCAGTACTTAAACACTTCCGAAAACGTAGTTGCGAAGTGCCATTTTTTACCTTGAGTTGAAAATTACACAGCGAAGTTTATGCTCTAGGTTCCGTGCACTTAGACCTAAAAATGCTTTAAAGAACCCACACGGTCACAATTAATGCAGACGACGTGCCTTACATTACTGTTGTACAATTTTTGGAAAACGTTGTGCCTTTTTACATTGTGTTGAGCGTTTGTGTGGCCTTTTTATTCACTAACGGTAAAAAAATGAAAAATAAAACATGTTCATCCCATGAAATTAGCACACCTTTCTTTTATCTCTGTACATATTGCCGCGAGGAGTCGCCGTAGCGCACGACGCTACGGCGACTGTATCTCGAATGGTGAACGCGCCTTGCGTTCCAGTGGGACATTCTGTTCCCCGACGGCCGTCGAACGCGCTGTTCACCACCCGCTAAGCCGGCGCCTCTGTTTTTCCTTTAGTGGGCGCAAGTCCGCCAAATAAACGGATCTCCTTCTATTTCTACTAACCTTCCGGTCTCCTGTCTTCGGGCTACCCTCACTCTTACGTGACATCTGGTGGAGGTGCGGGGTATGCACAAAAATGACCTTAAAACAGCCACTGCAGAGAACGAGGACGCTGAAGACACAGATAATCGAAGCAGTCGCCGCCTCCGAAACCTGCCACCTGAGCTGGGACCACTACCGGACCCCACGAGACCACGAAAGGACGCTTCCACAGCCACCATAAGCACCCCGCAATCACCTACGCCTGTCATGCTGCAGCAGCCGCGGATGCCCCATACTTTCCATGGTTATGCCACTAAAGACCAGAAGAATGGCTCGACCAATTCGAGCGCGTGGCTACCATAAACAGGTGGGATGAAGAAATGAAGCTGCGATACGTTTACTTTTCCCTGAACGGCCCCGCCAAAACGTGGTATGAAAACCATGAGACCACACTGACCACCTGGGAATTTCTGAAGAATGAGTTGCTCAGGACCTTCACCAGCATCATGCGAAAGAAAGAGCCCAGCTGCTGCTAGAATCGAGGACCCCAACAGCCCAATGAGACCCTAAACGTGTACGTCGAAGAAATGAAACGTCTTTTTAGGCGAGTGGACCAAGACATGACCAAAGACAAAAAGGTCGGATACCTAATGCGAGGGGTGAAGGAGTCGCTTTTCGCCGGTTTCATAAGGAACTCTCCTAAAACAGTCGCCGAATTACTAAAGAAGCGCACACCATAGAAAGGACCCTGGACGCCCGGACTCGGCAATACAACCACACGTTTCAGCTCAGCTCGCTCTACTCGGAACCGATTCGAGGTGGGCTAAACACCAACCATCTGCGGGAAGCTATTCGAGAAGTGGTTAAAGAAGACTACGCCAATGCTACCTTCTACCCCCCAGACCCCTAAGGAGCATCTCTCTTGGACATGGTGCGTGATGAAGTCCAGCAGGCGCTTGGCTCTTCTCAGCGACGACTCGAACAGAGGCCGAAGCAATGACTTACGCCCGCTGCAGTGAACACTAGGCCACCCCGACCGAAACGAGCCCAGTCCTCGACGGTACGTTGCAGCCCCAAGTAGCGTCCGCCCTTACCCGCCCACCCTACATACGAGAGACGGCCGAGCCAAAAAAATGCGACACCTGGAGAACTCCCGACGACCGTCCCCTATGCTTTCACTGCGGTGAGGCCGGCCACATTCTTCGACACTGTCCCTACAGGCGGATGGGACTGCATGGCTTCTCATCTCAGGCACCACGGCCACGCCCCTGGACAACGACCTCCGGCCATCGAAGACTATAGTTGCGCCATACAGGTACTTGTCCAGCCGTTCTCCAATCACCGCCATCCCCACGCTTCACGTCACCGAACCGCAGCAACAACGAACAAAGAAGGTCCCCAAGCCCCCGTAGGGGAAACTAAAACCAGCACCCTTTGGAGGTGAGGTGCTTCAAGGGGAAAAGCCGAAGACCCTCCACCGACGACCATATATGACGACAGCACATCATCTATGACGATGACAATGCACAACAACCCAAGCCGCGAGACGAAGCAAAACGAAGCAACAAGACGAAGCCGTGACCCGAACCCAAAACCAACGCGCAACTCCAGCCTACGTGCCACCCGATTTTGAAGTATCTATCGACGGCCACCCGGTAACTGCCTTTGATTGACACAGGAGCTGACTACTCGGTCATAGCGGGCCATTGACAGCACAACTGAAGAAGGTTAATACGGCTTGGGACGGCCCGCACGATCAGCACAGCGGGATGCACCTCCTCACCCCATCGGGGCGATGTACTGCAAGGGTGACATTCGATGGTCACACGTACCTTGCACATTCTTGGTACTCCACCAGTGCTCCCGTGACGTCATTCTCGGCATGGACTTCTTGACTAACATCACGCAGTTATTGACTGGCGTCAAGATTCATCAAACTCTCCTCGGATGAAGCCCATAAATTCATACTCGGCACCACATAATCACGCAGCCCTCCGTGTGCTCAAGAATGACGTGATAGTCCCACCCCGATCAATGACCCTAATCTCCCGTAACCACTGGTACTGCCGAAAATGCTCATGCGTTCGTCGAGGTAACATACAGCTTTTGCTTGGCCGTGACTATCGCAATCGCAAGAGGCATGCGGACTTCCGGACTGGACAGGGCCCAGTGCTGCTAACAAATTTCAGTCAAGAACACCGTCACCTGGCCAAAAGGCACGACCATGCCTTCTTGATGACATCGCGGAAGTCATTGACACCCTCGCCTTTCGAATCCAGCGACCATCGACCCCACAGACCCACAACTCGCAGCTGTCATTCGACATTAAACCCTTCCTTGTCTCCAATGCAAGCAGCAACTGCTCCAGAACCTCCTTCGACGTTATCACGACTGTTTCGCCACTTCTTCACAGGTCCGACCACTTTTCTGGCAAAGCATCGAATCATAACACAAGAGGACATCCGCCCTCTCCATCAAAGCCCTTATCGTGTGTCGGCACGTGAACGTCAGGCCATCCGAGAGCAAGTTGAGGAATGTTACACAACGATGTAATTCAGCCATCGAAAAGCCCATGGGCGGCACCAAACGTCCCTTGTCAAAAGAAAGACGGAAGTCTTCGGTTTTGCGCGATTACCGACGGTTGAATAGTGTAACAGAAGGACGTGTACCCTTTACCACAGGATCGACGAACCCCAGATCGTCTAGTGATGCCAAGGTACTTCTCGTCCATTAATCTGAAGACAGGGTATTGGCAAATTCAGGTTGATGAAAGAGACCGAGAAAAGACCGCATTCATCACGCCGGATGGATTGTATGAGTTCAAAGTGATGCCATTTGGACTTTGTTCTCCGCTCCAGCAACCTTCCAGCGTCTAATGGACACAGTACTGGCAGGTCTCAAGTGGCAAATGTGTCTCGTATACCTGGACGATGTGGTCGTCTTCGCCCTAACTTTAGCGGACCACCTGAAAAGGCCCCGGACGGTATGGAGCGCAATTAGGGTGATCAGGGCTGACATTGAAGCAAGAAAAATGCCATTTGCCTATGAAGAACTACAGTTCCTTGGCCAGTTATAAGCAAAGATGGCGTAAGACCAGATCTCGAGAAGACAGCCGTTATCGCACAGTTCCTCAGCCGCAAGATAAGAGAGCAGTGCGCCGATTCTTAGACTGTGCGCCTATTACCGGCGCTCGTCAAGAACTTCTCACCAATGCTGACGCTTTGACGCAGCATCCACCAAGTCGGACGCCCCTTTCGAATGGAAAGCTGAGCAACGTGAGGCATTCAAAGAACTTCAACAACGTTACAGTCGCCGCCTGTGCTGGGGTCACTTTGATAAAATGCCGAAACTGAGATACATACAGACGCCCAGCAGCATCGGCTCAGAAGCCTTTCTCGTTCCGAAGCACAGGGCTGCGAGCGCGTCATCGCGTATGCAAGCCGCTCACTGTCGAAAGCGGAAGTGAACTATTCACCGTCTGAGAAGGAGTGTCTTGCGATAGTATGGGCCACCTCGAAATTCCACCCATACTTGTATGGCAGACCCTTCAAGGTCGTACGGACCATCATGCATTGTGCTGATTGGCCAGTTTGAAAGACCCTTCTGGCCGCCCTCGCTCGATGAAGCCTACCGGCTTCAGGAGTTTGACGTGAAGGTAGTCTACACATCTGGTCGTAAGCACTCCGACGCAGACTGCCTCTCAAGAGCCCCTGTCGGCGCACACACAAAGCCATGAAGACGACGATGCCTTTCTTGGGCCTGTCAGCAGCAGCACCTTTGCATTACAGCAGCGCTCAGACCCGATGCTACAACAGTTGATCAACTACAACGAAGGAAAAGCCTCCATACCGCCTGCACTGTTTCAAGCGTGGGATATCCTCATTCTGTGTGCAAACGGGGTGGTAGGTAAAAGAACTTCGCACCGAATAAGGCAGCTTACCTTCTTGTCTTCCCAAGCAGCCTCAGAGAAGAAATTTTTACAAGCGTTACATGATGAACCCACTGCAGGCCACCTCGGTTTTACACGCACACTCCACAGAACTCAAGAACGATACTACTGGCCCCCGCCTCTCCTCAAATGTTGCGCGTTACGTCAATAGTTGCCGTGAATGTCAGCGCCGGAAGAGACCTCCAACAAAACCAGCTGGATTTCTCAAGCCAAGTGAACCCCCGTCAACCATTCCAACAGATTGGTATGGACCTGCTTGGACCTTTCCCCACGTCAACATCCGGTAACAAGTGGATCATAGTGGCCACTGATTACCTTACCCGACACGCTGAAGCTAAGGCCCTTCCGAACGGCACAGCCGTAGAAGTTGCCAAATTTTTTGTCGAATCAATTCTCCTCCGTCATGGCGCACCTGAGGTACTAATAACAGACAGGGAAACGGCGTTTACGGCTCATCTTACTCAGGCAATCTTACATTACAGTCATACAGATCACCGAAGAACAACTGCGTACCATCCACAGACAATGGTCTCACGGAACGCTTGAACAAAACCATTGCCGATATGCTCGCTATGTACGTGGACACAGAACACAAGACCTGGGACTTAATTCTGCCTTACGTGATCTTCGCCTACAGCACCGCGGTGCAGGAGACCAATAAAATGACACCATTTATTCTCGTCCATGGGAGGGATGCCGTTACTACCCTAGACGCCATGCTGCCTAATGTCACCGATGAAAACACCTAGACGTGGCCGCCTACCTTCAGCGCGCCGAAGAAGCCCGGCAGCTTGCTCGTCTGCGCATAAAAGACCAACAGCGAAAACGACGCAAGACCGCTACAACCTGCGGAGACGTGATTTAACATACAGGCCAGGTGACAAAGTCTGGGTTTTGGATGCCCGTTCGCCGCCGAGGATAAGCGAAAAACTCATGCGCCGTTAATTCGGCCCATACAGTCATCCGTCGAGTGGGTGAAGTGGACTATGAGGCCGGTCCCTGATGGGGCTAGCTCATCCCAACGATGCCACACACGAAAGAAGTGGTACACGTCGCCCGTTTGAAGCCCTATCATGCGCGCTAAAGGAGGCTCCTGTTTGCCATCTCTTGTTTTCTTTATGTGTGCGTGATTCGTGCTTATTTGCCATTTACTTTCGCACAAGCTGTCCTTTTGTTTTGGTTTTATTTTAAACAAAGCATCGGGTCAATGCTTACGTTGAGGAGGGGAGCAATGCCGCGAGGAGTCGCCGTAGCGCAAGACGCTACGTGCGACTGTATCTCGGATGGTGAAACGCGCCTTGCGTTCAGTGGGACATTCTGTTCCCGACGGCGCCGTAGCGCCAGGACGCTACGGCGACTGTATCTCGGATGGTGAACGCGCCTTGCGTTCCAGTGGGACATTCTGTTCCCCGACGGCCGTCGAACGCGCTGTTCGCCACCCGCTAAACCGGCGCGTCTGTTTTCCTTTGGTGGGCGCAAGTCCGCCAATAAACCGGATCTCCTTCTATTTCTACTAACCTCCCGGTCCTCCTTTCTTCGGGCTACTTTCACTCTTACGTGACAATATGCATTTATTTCTTCGATGAAAGCTTTCTGCAGTACTCTTTTTAGCGTTGTTAGTTTTACTGCTGCATGAACGTGTGCGTACTTGGTAAACGTGAATGTAAAGCCAAATGGTGTCAGCCACGATGCTTTCCTGGCTAGACTTATCCACTGTCGCTCATTTCTTGGAGAACAAAATTAGATGAAAAAGCGCACGCAAATTGTTGTGAATAGTGGCGCCAAACGCGGTCGCACTGATATGAGGGCATTCTGCGATTTTTACTTCTATTTCTTTTATAGTACTCAGAGAGCAATATGTCAATAAGTAGTTCAGTCGTGCACGTAAGAGGAGTGCGTAGTAGGCGAAACATAGGCAAAACGCGTACAACAAAACCAGAACAAGCGTAATTTAGTGCGAAAGCCTGCTTGCAGCCAGCCAGGGAAAGTTGACTCACTAGTAATAGTAACGTTGCATGAGCTACATGCGTAGATTCGGCCGAGACAAGCCTAAATATTACCAGTAAACTGCAGTCAGCATGTTTACTTCACCGACAATCGGTTCAAACCACACGCAGCGAAGCGCCGCTGCAATGTATTTGTATAGGTTCCTCCAACCACCTCTATACACTTCCGCGGCGCGATACTGCCATTTATAGCCTTATCTCATCTGGGATCGAGTACTAGGCCGCCAAAAAAAAGTGCTCAGCACTAACTGACGCCCTTGTCTGTGTCGAGCCCGGAGCTTCCGTGTTTTTTTTGAGTTTAGGTTAAGCACTGCCCGATGCTATTCCTCTGTTGCGATTTCCAGAGCCCAAGTTCTTCAGATGCTGGCCGAAAACACGCACCGAAGTGAGAACGTAAGTGAGGAGGATCTACATCAGCTCCGTCCGAGCCAGTCGTCTAATTTTACCTGGTCTGTGCTCCTTTTCAATTACCTTTGGAATGCTTGCGCCTGCTTTTTTTTAAGAGGATCAACAATTATTGAAAAAAAATGTTTATCCTGTGAAATAAAAGAAAAAGACAATGGCACCAGCAGCGCTGAATTCAAGCCCTTCGGTTAGACATTGCCTTCTATTTTGAGCCGTTTTATCTGTATCGTCCATGCTTTGCTCGTCTGGCAAAAACAACGCCAATTTTCTACGGAATTCGTGGATGCTAGTTCACCAAAACGCTAATAGCTTCTAGTTTTGGCATCATCTATCACCTCGCGCGCATGAGCCATCAATCATGCGCGCAATAGTTATGATGCTAGTACTCTTTTACGAATGTGCAATTAGGTTGCTCGTAATTCTTACTGGCCTTGAGATTCAGAAGACCTGCGTTATTTATTAGAACAAGTTAACCTTGCTTTTATGAACGCTTTTTCATATTGCCGATGTAATTACGCCTCCGGCTAATCACAAAGGATAGATTTGCTGGCCTGTGGCATCAAACGAAATTTCTCGTACGAAAATGCGAAACTGAATGTCAGCCTCATGCAAGATCGCCACGGCATTGATTCAAGGGGGGACGAAATTCAAGCGAAAAGTCCTATAGTTAAGACATTATTATGAGGGACGCTGTTTATACAGTGAAGCACGCTGAAAAGTTTGATCATCTGATGTTCTTTAACGCGTACCGTTATCGAACAGCACGTACCTGGGGCTATTGCATTTCACCTCCATTACACTGCGACCACCGCAGCAGGAATTCAACCCGGTACCTTCAGTTCCCACAGCTTAGAACCATTGCTCCAGCTTGGCAGGCTGGACAATAAAATCAGGAGGGAATTTATTAAAATTGTTTTTACTTTTCAATAAGAAATGATGCCGTTTAATTAACAGCACAATTAAAATTAGAGCCCCAACTTGCCCTCTTGACTGGTGTTCAAATCACGAAGAGTTTCAAATATAGGCGAAATCAAATTATATATGTGCGCCTGCACCAAGTTTATGCAGAATGTATAGAGCTCCAGCCAGATATGCAGTAGGTAAAGAATATTACAGCCACTAAGTCAGTTGCTGAGTACCAATCAGTTCACGTATCGTGCAAGCTTTCACTGGACACGTGATGCGTATGAGATTCAGAAACTTGCGCATAAAATCACCATAGTTGTCAACAGCCTGAGCCGTGTACTAACGACGCGTTTGCCAGCACGCACAGAACATCGCCACGCAGTAATTCTAGGCTCACCGCGCGATGCCTTGACGTTACCCCGAGGCGCACCAGCCTCTTGAAAAAAGTAAGGGGACGTGCACGCGCATTGGTTGATACGGCAGAAAGTTTGGGAAGGGGATACTTTATTTGGAAATATAAACGAAATTGGCTACTCTTGGCGCAAAACGGAGGCTGATAAGTAGCCAGAATGAACAATATTTCCTGCCTAAAATATGCACTGTAAATCATCCCAAGGAATCATCCAAACCAAGTAAACCATCCCAAGTAAATAAAAAAATTGAATTATAGGCTTATAGCGCTGACATAAATGAAATATATTGCTGAAAGTACTTGATAAACTTTTGTGTTTTGTGAGTTGAAGCCACATGTTAATCATTTTCGCATCCATCCAATAACATAATGGCCGCTGTGTGTACAAAACAGCTGATTGTCTCTGCAAGCCGTGTTTTGCGTTCTGTGGCATATAAATCTGCGAAAAGAATGTAATCGCGACTACTGGGTATTTTTCGTCACTGAAGAATAAGGCAAGCTGCGAAAAACAAGGATAAATTGTGAAATTGTTGTCATAAGGTAAGTAACCAAAGCCCAATATACTGCGATGGCGATATAATTACTTCGCTTTTGTTGTTGCAGGCAAAAAGCAACAAAGTATAAGCCGAAGAAGCTTGCACTTTTTCTTCTATGAACAGGTAAGCAACACTTTTTTTCATTTAAGGAACGATCGTGCGTCGGCGAGCGTCCTTATAGCGCACGATGCATAACATGAAAGTGCGCCATAATGTATTTGCCCGTTGCATCTTACGTAATATTTGCTTAATAGAACTCTCGCAGAAGAAAGTTCTTGCGTAAAACATTTGTTTATCTGCAGGCCACAGTATTTAGTTTGCAAGGATTTAACGATTGGATTTGAGGAGCATAAGTGTTGTAGCCGGCTAATAACTTGTATGTATATGCTTTCCATTGGTTTTTTACCGAGTTGCGGCGAGATCTGGGAAGAAAACAGGGAAAACATTTACGAAGCCACTCGGTAGGGTTTCCTAGCAGAGGCGGGCCTGTTCTTTAGGCTTATTGAGCAGAATGGCTACTGCTTCGTTGGCAAGTTACGAGTGCTGTTGACAGAGCAGCTCTGCGCACAGTTGTCATGATGGTCGATGCAATGTTTTTGAAGTGTACATTACTTAGAAATTCATCTATTCTCGGTAAACTTTGGTTATCCAGGTTAACTGGTCAACTGAAGAAAGAAGTAGGACGTGCCTACTAAGCGCACCTCAGAAAGCACTTGATTATTTATTTGGCTTGCCTTATTGGTATGAAAAGTCAATTTTTCGGCAGACAGCTAACTAATGCACGGTAAAGACAGATAACAAAGAATGCCGCTGTTGCTATACAGAGTAGAATATTGTCAAAGCCCAGCTGCTTACCTATATATTGAAAGTGTAAGGAAAGGGGCAGTATTTTTGGCATAAAGATGGTGATCACTGAGACCAAAAATCAGAGTTGCAGTGGTTATTGCCATGCATATCGCACTATGCAGCCTGCATTTCAGACACTGTTACTATGTGCTATGTCTCTAAACTAGCTGGGCACGAAAAGTTTGCATATTTACTAAACAATCATTAGTAATTTAAAGCTTCTCTTGATGACTGCTGAGTGAATTGACCTAATTAGCGAAATAATGCCCACCATTGACAGGTTCAGCATATTTTTTAATAGGAGAAACAAAAACACCATTGGTGTGCTGCTGAAATTGGTGCAACATCCGAACAACACAGGTTACGTACTACCTAAACTTTGCTGTGTTTACTGCTATTGATGAAATTTTACCAACATGCTTATGGATTCATGCTGTACACCTGAGAAGTTCTGTAAACTTTTTCTTTGTAGATGAGACTAAGCTGCAAGGTCACACTTAACAATGCTACATTGAGGTGCTCTGCGAAGGTTTGGAAGAAGCCAAGTGAATCTAATCTGTTTGACTTATTGTGGTTAGGCTGTTTTACGAATGATCAAAAAAAGGTTGGCTCTTTCTATCTTGATAAATAACTTTCTTTTACAATTCAATGACAAATGCAACGTTTTGCTGCCCATCCAACTCAAACAGGGGGATCATCACTTGTGTCTCCTGTATATTTTCGAATTACAGGGTCTGCAATACATCACGAGATTGGTCCACCCAGCTGGAGCTTGTCAATGAAGTGAAGGGCTTGCGTTCGGCTACCCTAGCTGCCGTTGTGCGTGAAACTCCTCAGCGTTTGTTGTCACCACCTTGGTAATGGCCTTGGCCATCATAAATTTTTCACTTTTTACTTTTCTTTCTTTAGTGTTGTTTGTTGACTTGCAAGTAAGCTTCTAAATGTGACAAGTGTGGTTCGTAACAGTGTTCAATTATTCACATTTTGACAGTCATGTGAAGCTATCTTCACATAGTACTTTTAGGTGTGCTCGTCAGCCTTCTGAAATTCTGCGCACAATAGATATCACGAGGCTTCACTTCATCAGACAAGCCTGGCATCATGTATATATATATTGTTCCCATTTGCTGCAGTGTTTATTCGGCGTGATGTTTCTTGTAATGTTTCAATGTTAAAAATCTCTGCTTTGAAAACATGACACCGTGGTCTCACAGCGTGTATTTATTTAGAAAAAGTGCATGCCAGCTTGGCATTGGCATGAGCATGAATAAAATAATTTTTTACAAACTTTTAATCGAAAAAAAGACAGCGTACTTGTTATTTCACATTAGTTCAACATATACAAGTGAGAAAATGTACTTGAAAAGCTAGACTATCTGTTTCAGTATGGGTTGTCCCATTCCAAAGGAACAATGCAGTGGATGTGCCACAGAAGATCACTGAGTGTATTTGGTGTGCGTTGCTTAGACAGGAAGCGAGAAGACAGTGTGCAGGCATGATGCAGATGACAGTAATAATTGTCGGCAACTGCAGGATGACAGCAGCGACAAAAATGATACGGTTCACTGCGGCTACAGTGCTTGACTGTGGACCCGGATCACACGGGTATGATTAAAGTTTCTGAGGTGTACTTCGATGGATCTGTAATTCAAGACGCCTGCGTAGCATTTACATGCACACTAAAAACCTGAGGTGTACCATTTTTCCAAAGACTCGTAATCATATTGTGGTTTCAGCTCATAGAACCCACGCAATATATTTATACAAAAACTTCACCAAAATTCTTCCTTCCCAGTGAGTGGGCTAGACTCTCTCGCTGCTTCATAATTACTTGCTAATTTTCCAGAAATACCATGGTAGCTGATAACATAAGATGTCACTCTACTAGACTTGTGGACGTCTGTCCCATTTACTGCTGACAGCAGTGGTTGCGAGAGCTTCCTAAGGGGGGAATGCAGAATCATTGGTTCACGTCATATTAGGTGGATGTTGAAGAACCATGGATGGTCTACTCCGCCATTCTTGGGAAGTGAACGCAATTGTTAGGGTCCCAGCGTTGACGATCGCTCGTTGACTATCTATCTATCTATCTATCTATCTATCTATCTATCTATCTCTATCTATCTATCTACTATCTATCTATCTATCTATCTATCTATCTATCTATCTATCTACTAACTATCTATCTATCTACTATCTATCTATCTACCTATCTATCTATCTAGCCTCTTGATTTGGGTGCTCTCGTGGTCACCCCCTTAACTTGGCGTGAATCTAAATTAGCATGGAAGGGTAAGATGGCATGACGAATATGACGTGATGGTCAAGTAAAATTAATGTCTCAATCTCGACGCACTTCCCGCCAGACAGTGACACATACCCACGGGCGGGTATGTGCTGCTGGTATGCGCGTATGTACCACAGCTGATTGACAGTATCTACCCAGAAACGACGAGAACGTACATTGGTGTTTTTAATGCGTGAACGTTAAGCAATACCTTACATCGGTAGCGTTGACCCAACAAAGGAGAATAATTGTGAGTGTTACAAAACGCGTGACATCGACAGTGTTGACCCCTCGACGATTGCAACAGATTTCAGAGTCCCAGTAAGACTCGAACCACAGAATTCTGTGTGGCAGTCAAGAATTTTACCACGCACCTACACCATGCCTCGGAACTTCTTTTCAAATAGACGCTAATATTCTTGCCTCAATAGTGGTTGCAGTGCTGCCTACTAAATTTTAAAAGTATTACGTACGTACGCCTTTGATACAGCCATCACGTCGGGTTAACGTCAATTATGGTTAGTTGCCGTGCGCTGAAGTTGATTTATGTAGTAGTTTCACTGCCAGCACCTCCGTGAGCATCAGCGCTTGATATCGGCTTCTGGTGTTGTTAATACGAATGTTCTAGTTGAAATCGTTGCGCAAGTGCAAACAACTGGTTATATAAACATTGCAAATCTTAAACATATTGTTACGACGGCGCATTGATGAGCACACTAAGCACCTCGAACAAATACGCTTTATCTATCCCAGGAAAAAGACTGAAACGTCTTCTACGTATCTGCCCTCAGCCAAGGACATTCTGGCTGCTTTGTTTTCGCCGCCACTGGCAAAGACGCACGGCAATATGTCTGTGCGTCCAGCATCTTACATATATTTAGCGTCATATCATGACGTGTCGTTCCACAAAAAAAATTGCTGCATAATTACCTTTTCCGCATGCTTCGCATAACCTCGAGCTCACGTTACGTTGATCTGCCAAATTTTTCGTATTCAGCTATAAACAAGCTTTTCAGAGCCAGGCTAGAACTTCTTCGACACGTAGCAGGCATGACCAGAACGTAGACGAATTCACTAAACTGTAGTCGAGATAGCCTAAACAGCTTTTCTACTTCAGGCTATGCAGTACGCTATTCATGTGTCCGAAGTAGCGGGGCGCGTTACAAAGTCTGATAGGCATTACATTATATTCACCAAACCCATCTGAGGGGGAAAGCGGTATTTTTCTCGTTCGTCAGATTGGACTTCAAAATTCACCACCAGCATGATCGCAGATCAAGGCTAAAAAATACATGGTGGCATGCATTGAATCCTGCGCGTCGTCAATTCGTGGAAAGGGGTAAACATGTTAGCGCGTTTATTTTACAGTGCCTGGTAGTCGACGCCAACGTACTGCTATATATTCTTTTGCACCGAAACAACTGGGGAGGACCACGTCTCGAGGAAGGACGAATGCTATTTCCGTCGAAGCGTATCGGAGTCGCTTTTTGCCGAGTATCTTGCGTCTTGTAGGAGCAACAATTGTGACGGGATGAGGGTCACTAACTGAAGTGACTGTTCATCTAGAGGAGAAAAATAATGGTTCATGGGTATGACTTGGGGCAGTGAGATAAACAGAGATTTAGAAAAACGAACAAGACCTGGCAAGATGAGCATGCCCGGAGGTAGGGTGTGGCCGTAAGGTACTAGAAGCATGCCACCACCCACCACTTGGCAATATTGCTAATTATTCCTTCTTGCGATGACAAAACAACATAATCCGAGGTGGTGACGAGGCAAATGCGCCCTCCGTGTTCGGACAACAAGAAAAGAGGGGTCAGTGGCATCGGCATAGATCAGGTGCTGACGACACTTTCTAGAAGCGAATGCAGAAAAGAAGTAGTTTCACCCCTAAGTGAGTCCATGGGAGCACTCACGGAAAACCGCAACGACTATATTATGACGAACCGCAGTTTTGAAAACATGAAGCGTCCACCGGTTGAGTGAGTGAGTAATCACGTTGGTCGCGGCACGGAGAAACGGGCCTGAGTAAGGTGTTGTCGCTTTGCAGAGATGGGAACAAATGTCAGAGCGAATAATCGTAATGGCAGCTCCAGTGTGCACTAAACCTTCGACGCGTACACCTTCTCCTAGCACTCTTAACAAGTTCGGTGACCTCTCTGATGAAATAGTTTGCTGTCCAGTGGATGTCCGGAGGATCCAGTTTCCCCTCCGAAAACTGCACTGGGGTGTTTTCCGAGTGGGCATTCTGGACGCAGGTGGCTGGTCGCAGAAGCAACACAGAATGGCGATGTGGAGAAGGTCATTGGTAGCGAGATTCACAGAAGTTCGCAAGCATACCTACTCTATTAGGAGGATATGGCAAACGGTGAGAAAACGACCGGTAAGGCGTCCACTGGTAGTTCATGGGAGGACGAAAATTTCCGCGCTCCTCTGCAGCGTAGCCACGTTGCTCGTCCTTTGTGCGCCTTCGGGAAAATCAAGATATGTGGGCTCCATAGCCGCACTAATACCGAAAGGGCGAGGACGGTGCGGCATCCTTTATTACGGCTGTGGCCCCGTCAATAATGTCACCGAAGTCACATGCAGATGGTCACCTGGTGTAGCCACTAGGAGCGTGGTGGCTGCTGAGAGCACCTTAACTTTGGCGTACGTGAGCACCTGACGAGGGCTCGAACCATCGAAACATGGTAGACGTGACGCCGACGCCATCTTTTGCTGAATGATGTCTCGCAAGTTGGTTAGAGCCAAGGCTTAAGGAGATCGTAGAGCGCAAGAAGAGCAGCACCCGAGAAGCTCTTCACAAACGATGTTGCGGACCAAAATGTACGTATGTCAAGGGCCATAAGAAGAGGAATGTCTGAGGCAATTTATCAAGGGAGATGAGGCTGAATTTTGTCTAGTATCTTGCAAATGGCGCTTACATCTTGCGTGAGTGGTAGTTGGACTTTGCGATGCGAGGGCATTGAAGGCAACGGTATTTATGCTTTTTATAATATGGCACATTTGGTCAGCTTGGGCATGGAAGAGTTTACTTGCTTGCACACGGCCAGAATATCTTCAAATTAGGAAGTGCATGTTTCACCTAGCTGTTGATTGTGTTCGGCAAGCATCTTCGCTGCCTCAAAACGAACGGTGTAAGCACCGAAAATTTGACGAAGCTGCTGCGCGAGCATGTCCTAATCGGAAAGATATTGGTGATGATTCCAAACTTAGGTTTTCGCGACATCTAACAGGTAGAAGGGGACGATTCATATTTTATGTGGGTCTACCCGGCTATGAAGTCACTGACAAGGTCGTAGTTCTGTAGCTGTTCTTCAATGTCATGACCTTGGAGACCCGAAAACACGGGTATGTCACGTTGGCGGCTCTGGATGTCCGAGAAAACGGTGGAACTTGCAGTAGGCCGGCGGCGACGGAAGAAGCAGGATTGTCTTGAGCTGCCATAACAAGTGCTGGTACACGACTGCCCGATTAGAGCTCTAAGGAAAATATGCGCGAGGACTTGTGAATCGAGAAGCGCAGTCCACATTTTACGAGGAAGCGCTTTATTCAAGATGAGCTCGAGATGGCACACCCTGATGATGGTATATACAGATGAGGAAGTTACACGAATGAATAGGCATCAAGTTGACAAAAAAGAATCTGTAACTTCGCTCACAGTAGACGTCAGGCTCTGAAGTTTTGCAAACACGTAGCGCTGCCTGACGATGCAGTTTTGGGTAGTGCAAGCCGCACTCCCTCGCAGAGTTTACTGTGCTACCCGTGCAACAAGCGCGAGCAAAACAAGGACTTGGATGATTATCCGTTTCGGTCCCGAATTACAGAAGATGGTCATAAAAATTTCAACTCCGGACTTGAAGTCTTCATGAACGTAGTATGCCACAAAAATAAATCTACAAAGCTGCGATCGAGCATTGTGGTTTTATTGAAGGATTTCAATTGAAATTACTGGGATGTAGTGGGTCTGAAACATATCACCAAAGACAAAGTCTGTGGAGTGCTTATTTTACGTGGATGTTGTTGAAACAATTTTTTTTCTTAGTGAGGCACAAGTGCATTTTGCATTTTTCGCGTTGAATGCGGAAGTACGAGACAATGCAGACCTTTCACCTTTGTATTTTTTCGAGTGAATAGGTCAGTGATTCACCATGTCAAGATGCACATCTTGGACAGGTCATAGTTGCAGCGCTGCTCTTTGAGGAGGAGGTGTTGGGGGAGAAGTGGGCCTTAAAAATAAACTAAATATAAAAGAACAACACCCCACACAATGCTTGCGTCCGTCGCGATTTGAAAGGGTCAAGCTCAGCAAAATTTATCCTGTATGTCCCAATAGGTCTTTTGGGAAATGTAGTTATCGTAGTGATGTTTTTAAGACGTTAGAGGCTCTGTCCTATACATAGTGGATGTTTTGACATTCATTAGGGTCTTTCTAAAGAAATACATGAATAGTAATTAGTAACAAAATGTTTTTTTTTTCACCTTGAAAAGCAAACAAAGTTCCTCGGATGACGACGACAATGAATGCACGCAGATATGTGCTTCATGTGGAATGGCATATGTGGCATCATGAGCTTTACAAGTTCTAGGTTGCCAGTGAATGTAAATAAATGGCTAACCTTGGTATTTACAAAACTTTTGCTAATAAAATTCACCCAGAATGTTTCCAGGCTGCCTTGAGTTATGTGATTCTATTTGGAATCACGGGGACAGAAAATGTTCGTAGCTCACAAAAAGAGCAACGAATTTCTCTGCGCTACTCGGACATGTCACCGCACCGCCATTACGTGCTCGCTGGGTCACTCGCTAAAATGACAGCGAAAACCAGAACAGACGCTACAGCTCTGCGCTTTACAAAGAAAGACCGTAGACAACGCTACTGCTTTGTTGTGAATCGGCACGTACGTAAAGTACTTCTGTTTTACTGAGTACCTTAGCTGCCGCGAAGCAGAATTGCGAGAGCGATGTATACAGCATCGAACTACTCGCGTCTTCAGGAGCCGAATTACTCGTGTTCTCTCGCATAAAAAAATGGGATAGTGTGGGTCTTCTAATTTTGTTTTTATATATTTGACAGAGAAGCGTATGAGGCCTTCAGCAGAGCCTCTGGATGCCGTGCGCGTCCTACAACAGTAAATAGCATGACGAAGCACTCAGTAAACATCGCATATTCCACGAGCACCAATGTTCTGAGGTGGTCGCCTCAACACAGCATGCTTTGAACGTATGCTTTGAACGTACGCCTTGGACGTTTCAAGTTCCGGCTTAACAAAAAATGCGAACACGTACGTGACACGAGTAAAACGAAAAATGTAGGTCCCAGCTCCAGTCAAGTTTTTCCTGCTGCTTTCTTGCCTTCATTCCATCGAACATATCTAAAATCAAGACATACGCATCAGAACCTACTATTCTTTGCGTTCAGAAGCCTTTAGCCTGCATAATGAACACATAACATCTGTTAAGCAGTTATTTTATTATAACGTAGTATAATGTTTTTTTAGGTTACTTAAATTTCAGCTCTCCTTGGCATATGTTGAATGCGATTCTCTCATGAATACTAGCCCTACCAGGTTTGCTTCTAATCATAATTACTTGCTACCACCGACTCGCACTAATTGCGGTAAAAAAGCATCTATGCTCTCTTCTATTCTTTTTTGCAATAGTTTGCTGGTTGAACCCAAATCTTCACCCTCATTTTCATTTGGAAAACAACATTAACATTTTCCTTTTTAACTCCTGATTGCTCACTTCAGTTATGGTATACATTTTTATTCCACTTGTTCTCATTTATTTTATCTGTGTTTTTCTGTTGCCCGTGTTAACTTTACAATTTTTCGTTTTCAATCGCTTTGTGCACATTTTCTACATTTATTACGTAATACTTTTGTGTGTCCTTTTTGACATTGCATTGAATTCTTTTTCAATTCATGTTTTGCTTGGTGCTTTTTGTTTTATTGTGATATTTCATTTTTATTTGAATTATTCTAGCTTGTTGCTGCTCAATTTTTCTTGCAATATAATAATATTACCACCTTAGAATCATCTGCCCAGTCTTTTAAATTCTATTTTGTGGTAGTTTTGCCCCGCCGTGTTGGTCTATGGGCTAAGGTACTTGGCTGCTGACCCCCTGGTCGCGGGGTTGAACCCCGGCGGTGACGGCTGCATTTTTGATGGAGGCGAAAATGCTGGAGGTCAGTGTACTCAGATTTGGGTGCAAGGTAAAGAACCCCAGGTGGTCAAAATTTTTGGAAGAATCCACTACGGCGTCTGTCATAATCATATGGTGGTTTTGAGATTTTAAATCTCATATATCAATCAATGAATTTTTTGTAGTATTTTTAACTGATAGTTCCGTTTTCAGTATTGATACTCCGGGAGCCTCTTCTCTATACAAGTGTTACGTACTTGATGCTTGTGTTGCTATTGAAACTGAAATTGAAACAAGGAAAATGAAAAAGTGAGCCCAACAAGTGTCTACTATGTCTTTGAGCCATCAGGAGGCCATAGCAGTCTCTTTTACGACGCCTTAAATTTATTTGCTTGACAGACGGACCGATTGATAATCTGATCAACCGACCGCTCGACCGTCGGCCATTAATCGACCGGCCATCCAACCGCCCGACCGACTGAACGACTGACTGACTTATTTGTCTTAACGGGTATTGTGTGCAGAGAGCCAAGGACGATAAGGAAGAGATGGAGACCAAACTTGCTACATTCTCGATAGAACCAAGTTATGCCTATATAGCCATAAATATGAATAAAACTGATCATCTTCGCTGTGCTTCGAGCTTTGCGCCTAGAGTACAATAAAATTAGGGAGTTCTCGAGCGAGTTTCAAAAAGGCGAGCTCAAACAAGGCCACGCCATTTGTGGTGCTGCGATAAGTAACCAGCAACATATTGTGTAACGGCTACACATAGTTCCACCGAAGTGGTGTAGAGGTGAAGTGCCCGCTTTTCACACAAATGCGCAAGTTTGAAACGCAGCTGTAGATGATGGTGTCTTATTTTGACGATGATGAATTATGATCCTTGATACCCTGGCGCACACCCACAAAGGGGGATCGGCCAAAAACCGGGCGGCAGGATGTACTTTTAAGTAAAAGGCTTATGGTTTTTCAAACACAAATTAATTTTGGACTGAAAAAAATTATATATAAAGAAAAGCCAAAATCGAAAAAGGAGTATATCTGAGCAGGGATCGATCTTATTTTCAGTGCTGGTTGATATAGCTGTAGGAGGTTCTTTTACTTCCTAAAGCTACTTTGATTCCTATAACGCTACAAAAATAACGCAAAATGTGAAGCGAAGTAAAAGAAATTCTGAATAGAATAAATCAGACTGGACCTTTTAGAGTACTTCATTATGAATACGCAGCATTCCCAGCTAGCTAAACGAAACATAAGGAAATCGCAACAGCTAATACTAGGGAAATATACACAAAACCCCAGCTGCAGCTATGATTTGAGCCAGCGTGTATTATGGAAAATAAGTATTTTATCGCTGCACCCATTGGAAAACTACGCGCAAATCTTAATCGACACTTTGCAGCCTAGCCGTAGCAGCCCATCATGCAGCTTGTCCCTGTTTGGGCCTCATTGTCTTTACATTGGTGCACAATAAGACTCTGGATGGGTAATTCATAATGTGTATACCCTGGCGCGTCTCTGAAAACATTAGGTTGTTTTGCTACTTTTCTTTCTTGCAATCACTTCATAATCACTTCAATCATTCATGTTTTATATTTGGGTTTACCAGTACGTCTATGACTGATTCCCATCATGGATAGAATCTCGATAAATTGCCCGCTAACGGGTGAGAAAAAAGCTCTTATCAATGCCGTCAATTTCATCTGTCTTTTGGACACCAGAGCCACTTACTTTGAAATCAGTAGAATATAAATTTATTGTTGAAGTTTAGGGTTTTCAAGTGTATAAGACTTCATTGAAGTCTATAAGGCTTCCCTGAGTCACCGTGATGGAAAGTTCAGACGGTTGTGAAAAACTGATTTTTTTTAATGTCCACTGACACCGCACAGTACAGTGCCTTCCAGCATTCTACCACCATGAAAGTGCAAGTGCCACAACTGGAATCCAGCCTGCTTTTTTGTATGAGCAACCAAGTACTGTAGCTTCTGTGTCACTTTGGCGGTCATCAGTAGAACACTCTTCACGAAGAGTGGAAAAGAGTAAGGATGGTGGGGAAAGCTTTCAAATCAAGATGCTAGTGCGAGATGTACGTATTTACGTTGCACAGCTGATTGATTGATTGATTGATATGTGGGGTTTAACGTCCCAAAACCACCATACGAATATGAGAGATGCCGTAGTGGAGGGCTCTGGAAATTTCGACCACCTGGGGTTCTTTAATGTGCACACAAATCTGAGCACACGGGCCTACAAAATTTCCGCCTCCGTCGGAAATGCAGCCGCCACGTTGGACAGCTGGGAAAAGCAGCATCGGAAGAGCCACGGTGAATATTCAGTGAATCATAAGAGTGAGAATTGCAGTCATGCTTCTTTTTGGAGCATCTATTACTGCCACTTCATTCCTAGTGAGTTGCCTTTCTAGGAATAAACCACCTAATTCATCACAGCACAGTCTTCATCCTAGTATGTAATGAATTTCACTGTTATCGGAAAGATATCTATTCCACCACATACGAACATAATTTCATATGCCATAAAAACTTAGCGGATGTCAAACTAAACATGTTTGCTTCTTTCAGGTTCGTAATACGCATAGGCACCACAGCATTTGCACATTGACGCAAGATTGTTAATAACCTTACTTATTTTTAATATTGTTCCCTATTGTGTCAGTTACAGATTCCTAAATAATGCAATAGGGAGCGAGAAAAGATGATGATACAAAAGTTAAGTGACGAATAATAAATCAACTTGATAGAGGCATGAGCAGATATGCTCAGGAAAATTGTTGCAATAAGCACTGCTTTCTCAATCTTGACTCATTACAGACTACAACGATGTGTATAATACAGCAAATGCTTTACCATAACCCTGTCCAATATCGTGACTGAACTTATTTAAATAACATAACCTGACTTGACCATTTACAGCTTAGCTTTAGTGCCAGCTAAGCCATAGCTTTTATGTTTCTTTTTTATTTCGCACATCCAATAGCAGTGACATAAAAAGATTTTTGCAGTAACATTGCTTACTAGCCTGCGATTCGAAATAAACGGTCATGAATGTTTGTTTTCAAAAGCGAACAATAAATATACAAAGTCTTGTCCCATATATGAGGGGTAAACAAACCACATGCCGAGCAAATCACAGCACAACGTGCCATTCTAAATCTCAATTTCATTCTTAAACAGACTCTTTATTGCATACAAGTTTTGTATCTTTTGCCACCTCTCTGTATTCTCGTGCAAAAAATCCACCGAGAAATGATTGCGCTCGAAAGGTGTAAATCTCGGCCAAGTTTGAAACGGGAAACGATGAGTTCTTAGGCATGAAATCAAAGTTAGGAAGCAGTAAATCACGGAGGGAGGATTTTCGCACAGTTGTGTTTTTGAGCGTGCTGCCTATTCCATGCCACGCACCTGTTTCGTTTGTTTCCTTTTTTCCGTGTTTTACGTTTTAGTCGGCGGCCTAACAAATAGGCGAATCTCAAAATAAAACTTTCGCTTCGACTTCTGCAGCGATTTCGTTTTAGGCATTGGTCCCACCTCATGAGTTTCTTCCGTGTGCGTGCACGATTGATGTGGACCGACTAAGCGAGGCCGGAACAACGAACCTACTCCACATGATGATGTTCGTGTTTACAGTGCCTAGCGATCTGCGCCGAATGGTCACGAGAAGCGAAAAAAGTAAGCGCAACACGGGCGTTGTGCTGGAAATCTATCGTCTTCGTTGAAACATCTGGTTGCGGGTGGTGCATGATACACGGACATATGCATATGCAGGCTCCGAGAAAAAGCTCATTTCCTTTTTTGCGTGAAGTGAAAGAAGCCTGTTTACTTTCTCTAATATTAGTTTTCCTGCTTATTGAAATTGATATGCCGATCAATAGAATAGCAGCAAAGTTAGCAATAAATCAGTTCTTCCAGGAATAGGAGTGATATACGAATCCAGAGGCAGCCGTAATGCATGACGTCGGCTGGCACTTTACCGTAATTTTTGATATACTATTAGATGCGAAGAACACAGTAATTACTCGGCCACTTATTGATGCGCAGCTCTCGCTAATGTCGTAGATTGCAAAACTGATTGTGTCATTAAGAATTACGAAAATTACTGCGGACACTAGTTACAGGAACCAAGACTAGTTTACTGTGTTAGCAAGCTCACTACCATAGTTTATGTGATGCTATACCTGGCTTAGTATATTTATTGCATGTTTCAAATATATGCCCAATAAGTCGTCGACTCAAGTGGTGATGAAAGCGCTTTGGTAGTGTTCCGGGACTATCGATTTGCGTCTCTAGATGTAGCGTTTTCTTTTTCTTTTTATGGAATAGTTTATAGTGGTGCTTCTATACTATCAATTTCCAACTTTGTCTTCAAGTCTCTTATTAGGAACGGTGTCTCTTTTGTTTCCCGCAGTGTTGTATTATACTGACATTTTTCTTTTTCAAAGAATCATTACTTCCCATCTCGAGGGTTGTTTTTAATGGCTCTGTAGAGCGCATGAATGCTGAATTTTATGTAGGGTGAAGTGCTGAATGTGGTTAGTACTGAAGCCAGTGCGCTTGTATATAACAGTATGACGTCGTACGCTGTTGTAACATACTGTCGATCCATGTGGTGACTTAGCGTCAAGCAGGCAAACCACGTGGAGCGCGCAGCCACGAGTTGTATATATACTTAGGGGGATAGAGAAAGAAGCGATAGTGAGGGAAGAGCAAGGCGGAAGGGCAGAGTTCAAGAAGTACATATCTTGGTATGGCGCCACGAAGGTCAAGTATAGCAGTGCAACGTAGAGTGTACCCGTTTTCAAAAGCCCAAGAAGGCCCTTTGAAGAAGTGGGAGAACACCTTTCGATAGTCTGATGATCCCACCACGTCTACATTTTCACCAAATTGGTCGCAAAAAAAGCCTCGACGTGACGAGCACAGATGATCCCATCACAAACTCTAGAAAAAAAACTGTACCACAACGAACTCCCGGCTGTGGTATACAATGGGCACCCCAACCTGCTATGTTAAACAGGTAAAACACCTCTGTTTTACCTGTCCTTGCACCTTTCTTAGTATCCCCTTTCTATTTCTTCTGTCAATGCAGGCAAGGAGAAGCACTACAGGTGTGCCTGGATATCCGCCCATAAATAAAACTGCAGTTACAACTCAAGGCAAGCCACAACGACGTGGTGTCGCCGAATGGACTAAATTCTGCAGAAGCACTTCTGATCCTAATCTATGTCGGAAGTATTAGGGTTTCTTTCGTATCTTGTATACTCGTCATTTCTCGTTCTTCCTGTTTAGAACATGGCTCTCATCATTTTTTGGATCCTAGTTCTAGGAACGACGTCTTAGTGATAGGTTTCTGTCTCATTAGCGCGGCCATTGTATTTAGAAAAAGGACAAAACATTTTGTAGCTTTTTTTGCCAGAAAGCGTGTCTTGCAAAGAATATTGGTCACAGAGCTGCAAAAGCTTATATAGAAGCTTGCTTTACAGCTGGGCTTACCCATAGGCTGCTTCATTTTTTGTTTTATTAGCTTGAGCGTAATTATTGTCTGATATACTGTACAACCTAAAAAAATCCATGAATTCATACTTGAACTAGGGAGATATCTGCAAAACCAGAACAGGAAAACCAAATTCAATCTAGAACTCTAACTATCTTGCACGCAACAGAGAAACACTTTAAAGTTGTTCATAGCAAAACTAAATATCAATACGTGTTGTACACTTCGGAAGTATTTATCTTGAGTTTTCTAAATTGTTCTGGCACAGTGCAGCAAAAACATATTCAACAAAAACTACTCTCATGCACACTGGTGGTACAGGATTATACAGAACCCCACTGGTGCTGTGGGACGCTGGACCTAGACGGGGTTTTCCAGCTCAATTCCTAAGTCCAGGTCAGAAAGTCGTGTCTCCCATGACCCGTCTGTGAGAGAGCCTTTCACTAGCGGTGATACGGCACCATGCTGTGCGCATCTCGGAGTGTTGGCTTGTCTTGACACCAACTACATTCACTCTCGTGTCCATGGTAATACATCCGGTTTAGTATTATCTAATGACGGTTTGTGTTGGCGTGTGGTCAGCGCCAGTCCCTCGCCTAGCCTTTATGGAGCTTGGCGTGAGGAGTAGCCAAACCTTTGAAATTCTATCACTTCAGTTGGCGTGCCGGGTGTGGAGACGTTCTAAAGGGTAAAACGCCCCACGGCTCATCCGGTCATACTTCGAGCTACAAGTTATACGCATTCGTTGCCCTCAACTTCGGCATGTGCCGGGCACCAGGTTATTCCATGGTCCTGTACAATGGTCGTCTCAAGATGCGTTGGACGTTAGCTGGCAAAACTCCCCAATGGCAGACATGCTTTTTATGAGTCTACATACATATCGGTTGTTCCTTGACTTCGGTGGCTCGTATAGCCAGAGTGATAGCCATGGTTTTTTTTATTGCTTTGAATGAAAAGCATAAAGATGCAGCCACGATGACGCGTTTCATACTTGTCATGGCCACTGTGAAAGTGGAGCTCCGTGTTGTACTCGCGTGCACAAAGAAGTGTCTTGGTAGTCCTGCCTCCTTAGCAGAGCTGTCGCCATGGTTGTTCTCGTCTTGCGTGGTATGTGGGGTGCATGTTACGTGAATGAGAATCTGCAAGTATGAGAGTTCGCAGTGCGTGTGTCAGCTATTTGGTCTTGTTGTCGCAATATAGTGCAGAGAATGTCCCTGGGGTGTCGCGATAAGGTGCTCTCGCTGAGCGATGGTCATGTCTGCAGCAAGTTCCTTGTATTTTGTGCATTCTTAACTGGAGTAGGCCCTCCGGGCTGGTACCCTGGGCCTTACACGCGATTTGACTTAATTTGTTGACCGGGTCACTGTGGCACGTGAACTGACAGAGCAGCGCACAAATTATGCGAATAAAAAACAAATGTGTATTATTCGACAGATGTCTGCTTTCAGCATTTCTTTTTTGCAGCGTGTGATTTTTTACAGAATACTGCGGTCGAAAGACCAAGCACGGGGCATAATGAAAAGTGATTCACAATTTAGCCTAAATAAAAAGTAAGTTCAAGCAATGAAAACATGCCAAGTAGTAAAACAGAGGATAACATTTGAACAAAGTTAAATGGCAGCAAGAAATTGCAAACTGCAACCGGAGACTGCAAATCAGATACAACGTGAGACAGTCTGAGATCTTGAGATGTACGGTTAAAAACGAAAATATTCGTATATTGAAGTCAGGATTTTCATTATAAAAGAATGCTTCAAAAGGTAACGCGTTCCAATCGTTGATCGTTCGAAGAAAAAACGAGTTCATGAAAAGATAAGTACGTGCGAAGTAAGGTTCCAGAGTGTAAGTGTGAATATGTAGAGTTTGTCTTGAGATTCGATTTCTATATAAATTTCTGGACAAATGTTAAATTTACGGACATAAAGTGAGTGTAGAAATTTCAGCCTGGCAACAGCTCTCCGGTATTGTAAAGTAGGGATATCATTAATTGCCATGATTGTTGTTGGCGAGTCATTTCTGTGGTAGGCAATAAAGATAAAGCGAACCGCCTTTCGCTGCACCATCTCAAGCTTCTTAACATCTTTCTTTATATGTGGGTCCCAAACGACACTAGCATAATCTAACTTTGGTCTTATAGAAGCATTGTAGGTCAACATTTTTATTTCTGAGGGCACTGTTTTTAATTTGTGTCTCAAAAAACCAAGCTTTCTACAAGCAGAAGAGCATGTTTTATTAATGTGGCTTGACCATGTTAAGTGGCTTGTCATTGTGACGCCCAAATATTTATATTCGTCACCCTCAGTCAATGGACAGTTGTTGAGAAAATGCGTATAATTAAAACAGTGTTTGTCATTTGTTATATGCATGACAACTAATTTATCGCTTTTTAATTACAGTGACCAATCTTCACACCACTTAGAAATAGCACAAAGGTGGATTGCAGGCAATTCTGGTCATTCGGAGCAGTAATCGTTTTAAAAAGTATGCAGTCATCTGCAAAAAGCTTTATGTGGACTTGTGTTGTGTCTATTGATTTAACAATGTCATTATATACACTAGAAAGAAAATGGGTCCCAAAACCTAAGTAGGTGATGCTGCCCATTGTTCAGTTAATTTTGATAATAATTTTGTGTGGGTTTAACCTACGAAAACCACCATATGTTTATGAATTTATGAGTAACGCTTCAGTAGAGCACTCCAGAAATTTCACCATCCCGCGTTCTTGAACGTGCAGTTGAACTAGCACACTGGCCTCAAGCACTTTCGCCTCCATCGAAAATGCTGGTACCGCGCATTTGAGTTTAAAAAGCACTATGCAAACGCTGACCATTTCTTGCACGTGCATGTCAAGAACACGAATGCTTGCTGCTCTCATGACGGCTTCGCCATGAATTAGGAGTCGCACTGTGAGTATGAGTGCAAGTGAGACCTAAGGGCGAAATATATTTCACCATCGAGTTCAACGTTTACTTACCGACATCAGACCCCATCCACTGAACTTCAGCATTGCTATCAACCCTATAATAGTTAACGTGTATCCACACGTCTACTGCCACCTAGTCACACATACTTTAGTGCAATACCATTCAAGTGCCACCTCAATTCATATATTACACGCCGTGAGATGAGACCCACCCCTTTTCTCTAGTATATGTCTTCAAGAAAAGTCCTTGATTAGTTATGCAACACGAGACACGTCTCTAAAAAAAGTTACTGAGCTTGAATCAATTCTACCTCATATTTGAAGGCATGATCATTATAGCTGTGAGTTGAACTAGCTCAGATTGTACGAACGTTTGCTGCTAAACAGCACTGACACAATGGTCCAAAATGCACATGATGTTGTTCCACACTCATAGGGCGATTCAATCAGGCTCATTGAAGCATACATTAAACCTCCAGGGGACTCTGAGTCTGAGTGGGCGTCTGCGTGAGTAATATTCACGTGAATTGATGGCTTGGGAATCCGCTTGGAAAAAACGTTGAGTAAACAAGACTTTGAATCAGTCGAGTTGACAAAAAAATTTGTTAGTAAGAGCCTGACTGAGCCATAGATTTAATATGTTTTTGGTCGGTGAGCGATTTACACGTTTTTTGCCAACCTACGGACAACACTTGAACATAAGTTAGCCGCTGCGGCTAACTACCACAGTGACTGATGTGACTTCGAAAGTAACAGAAAATGAATATGATGGCGGGAGAACTTCCCCTCTTTACTCATTTCTTTTCCCTAGTGTTCAAGCGAGATGGCTCAGCAAGAGCGTGATGCACTTTCATGTTTTTATAATGAATGAATCTCTCACTTTCTTGCACAGTTGCTTAATACAAACGTGCAAAACTCGTAATCACCGACTCTCTACAGTGCATCACCTTTTCGGTATGAGGTTCAGATATGCCACCTGCCCATTAAAATATCAGTAACAATTGTGAGTTTTCAAATGGTCACACACACGAAACATTGGTGACAGTTATACAGATAGATTCTGCCACTACCATGCCAAAGCAGGTAAGACGGAGTGATTCATTTCCGAAAGGTGGAACAAAGCCGTGTTTTTGCTAGAGGTATTCAGAGTTGAGAAATTAAAATGCCATTTGGCATGTGAAAATTTATTTTGGTTGGGGGCTTCGAATCGGCTGAAACTATGACGTGACGTGTTCATTTGATAGATGCATAAAATCATTGAAAATAAAGTGAAGTTTTTACTCTTATAACAATCATCCAAGCTACGGCAATACCAAAAAGCGCCTAAGGCGCTCTGTAAATCGCAGCCTAAGGATTCCGCTCAAGTGCTCAACGGCAGACCGCTTCGCGCATCAATTCTGGCCATTACTGAGTGAACGAGCAGAGCAAGGCAGGTGAAAAAGTGTCGAGAAAAACAGAGTGCCGACTAAAAGTATTTAATTTCTGTTTGCCGGCACCTCAAATCATGAACTACAAGTAATGACACGCAGAAGGTAAAATTTTTTTTCTGTCTTGCATTCCACAAAGCACACACTTTCTAAGATCCCGCCAGCATTATAAGATATTCATGGCATTTTGTGTGTAAAAATTGGGTCGGGTAAAGGCAGTGTGATAGTCTGCAATGGGGCAGGAGGACTACACAGGTAGCGCCGAAGACTGCTTAAAACAGCTCACAAGGTAGCGCATAGAAGTCTGACTGCACTTTTGGTAGTTCAGGACGCTGTAAGTAGGGCCCGTGTTGCTATGGGCCATATGGCCCGTATGGCTCAGTGTTGTGAAATCACAACACCACAATCGTTTTTTGTTAAACGATTGTTGATTTTATATCAATAATTGTCGAATTTTTGACCAGTCTTCAGCAGCACGAACCTTAGGAGGCCTTGTACAAGCAATAAATAGCTTTGAAGGTCCGCTATCGTTAAACAGCAGTTATTTTGTCTAAAACACCTTACTGTAACACATAAGGCCATGAAGAGGAGCTATGAACTCCTGAAGCAGCAAGCAGTAATGTACTCTAGATGTAACTGCATCATCTGAAGAAGCAAGAACTTGAGTGCACTGGCTAATACTGTTGTTGTCTACCATTCTTGCTAACAGAGATGGCAGTTGTGGATCATGCCAGCTTAGTTTTCATACTAATGGCTGAAAAGTAGGCACATGTCGTTACTGCCCTGTATAATGTTTTGTATAATTTAGTATAGTGTGGTCGTGGGGTCTTGTCAAGCTACTTATGTAGCTTTTAACCCAACAGAGCCATTCAGTTAGAAAAACTTGAAAAATAAAAAATGAAATAATTGAATTGATTATGTATCCAAGGGGGACAATCAAAGCTCTCACAGTTTCCGTGAGAGGGATGTTGGTGGGCTCCGTAGTGATCCTGCTCCCCACAGGAATCTTCGCCCTGCTAGCCATCAAACGCGTATCGGCGTAGCTTGAAAGTGAAGAACGAGATACACAAAAACTTACACAACCTTCACCAGTGTCCTGCGAAGAAGACAAGACTGGCTGAGTGTTTTCATAGAACCATTTGAAGAACCATTTGTCATGGCTGAAGCTATGAGTGGTGGAACACTAACCTATTTATGCAAATGGTGAGGCTGAAATTACTCTGGATTGAAGACTTTGGGGAGATGATATTCAACTTTAGATGGTTACATATTGGGATGGTTACGTAAAGCCACCCTGTGTTGGTGCTTCAACGTGTGTCTGTGGTCACCCGAGTTAAGACAATGATCGGCGTTACGGTTGGTAGATAAATTGCTGATACAACAGGTCAATCATCAGCAGCATTCGTCAGCGGAAGAACATAGCGGCAAAACATCTATGAAACGTGAGTGATTCTTATTGCGGTTGCCTCAGTGGATGACTCCACTGGTATTAGCTATCCATCCTACCTGGTCAATCAGCTACACATCGTCGAACCGGATACCAACATACACGTTTCAGCAATGGAAGTGATGACTGGACGAAACAGATCTCTTTGAATTTATACAACAAGGTCCCGCTTAATTAGCCACAGTAGATTTAGTGTAGTTGGTATTCCTAAGTGTTCTCTCCATGACAGACTGTGATTACGCGACCCGCTGAGTGAGGACAGACCACATTTTTCCTAGCTCCCTTTTGTAGATAGTTATTTTCTAAGTGCTTTCTTTTCACTTCAGCATTAAAGCCTAAAACAACTGGTTCAAATTTAATTAGGCAAGGCTTAATCAGGAAGTATATAAAGCATTTGAGTTGAAACGTTTATCCGCCCACAAAAATAATGAAATGCTGCTTTGAAGCAAAAAACAGATTTAAACATTGAATCGCCCAGTGTAGATAGATGTAAAACCGAAAACGCTTTAACCGATAAGTTGAGAAACAATCATAAGTCACCCCATTTGTAACAGTACGTGCAATTACATTTTTCTAGCAACTTAAAAAGCCAGTGAAGTACTATTGACTGAAAGCTTTTCTAAAGTGATCTAACTGTAAACAGCTTGATTACTCACCTCTATGAACAAAATTGTCCTAATGCAAGGTAATGCCTAAATCAAAAGCACTATATCGTCGCAACACGTTTAAAAGAGAATACTCGTTTTTTTTCAAACTCTCCATGATATCACAAACAAGCTATGCCTGCTGGCAATTCACACCTTGTCCGCGGCAGCGTACATTGCTCGAACTTGAACACACGCTAAAAAGGCCAGGCGCCTTTTCTCCAATTCGAGGAACAATTAGGAAGCACCAGTAAGAAAGGCTCGAGAAATCTCACCAGAAAATCAAATTTAACGTCCGCACAAACCACCGTAAAAGTCATAGCTGTCAACCGAGAAGCGGTGCAGTCATAGCGCAGCTTGTTCTCCGAGTTAATTGCCTGCTTGGGGAAATGCGCGTGAAAACGCTCCTATAAGCTGAATAACAGTGAGAAGTTAAAAAAAGAAAGCAGTAAGGGAAGGCGCAAGCTATCATCAAAAATTGCGATGAGCAAAGAACATGAATAAGCTTAAACTTGTCGTGCACGTAAGACAATGCAAATGAATGCTGCTCAACAGGTGCGAGAAAAACGTGATTAAGAACGCAGACAAGTTTCTGGCGCTGCTACGCTTACGTAACATGAAGTGCCTCGCCCCCCGAACCAGTTAATTTTTTCACACCTCTAGTGGAGTATTCATTCATAGTCTTCGCAATCATCCGAAATTATTTGCTTTGATTGATGGTATTGTAATTTTTTAAATTTGCATGGACTGACTAAGCCACATGTGGAACTTATTTGAGCTATAGCTGGATATTAGTAAAGCAGGCCGCATGACGTAGACATACGGTGCGCAAAAATCCTCTAGTACGCGGTCGTACAATTGTTAGAATGATGTTTTCTGAACAGTTGTGTAACAAATGCCTTTCTTGCAAAGAATAAATTGACTTTGCTGTCATTATGATCAAAATTTTTCACGAGACATACGAATATAAAGCAGGAATCAACGAAGTACATGAATATACGTTATTTTGATGCATGACGGCACTAAGTAAATATTTAAACTATAGTCAGTTTCTGAGCAAATACATTAGACAACAACTTTATACTTTAATTTGGTCTCTTTGAGCATGGCGTGTCTGATATTCTTAGAGCCAAATCACTGCCACAAGACGACAAAAACCACGCTGCAGGCACACGAGCGTAGTATAAGAAGCATAGTGGCTCGCTTTGAATAAATGTTTTTCTTTTTGCAATTTTTGCAAGCTATGTGATCTTTAACTGCTTGATTTACTACTACAAAACAATAACAAAGGACCATACAGCCCTTTCAGCAGCGCCATTATATAATTAGGCAGTTACAAGTTTTTTCGTTCACTTTTTATACACTCAAACCGCTCACGGCGTATACACTAAACGTAAGAATGACATAGAAGCAGCCGATTCGTTCTGAAAACTTGTTAGTAGACTGGAAACGTCAAAGTAGGAGTGCTACTTCTCGAAGTCTGAGAAACTTGGACATTGCAAACAATTTGAGGCTCACAATGTCAAAATTGACAGAGACAGAAAGACGTTAGAAGAGAATAAACGCGTAAAAAGGAGGGTGGTAATTCTAAGCACTAACTGCCCTTAGCTCAAAAGATTAGAACTTCGAAGCAGCGCCATTTTTTATAACAAATACGGAGTTTCGAACAGTTAGGAGAAGGCCAGTCAAGCTATGAGTACGTGATGTTAAGAGCTGACAGGTGGTCAATTGGTAACCCTAGTAATAGAAAGTGCAGCAAAACCCTAACCT